>JAMKCH010054825.1:0-50800 GCA_023653785.1 Ophioderma brevispina | reverse complement strand
TTTTATTATTTTTTTACTTTTTTCGGAAGTCCAGACCTTCACATGAACATTTCTGTGTATATCTAGATCTCCTCTATCATGTATATGAGGATAAAACTACAAATGAATTACATGTGGCCAAATTTTCGAATTTCCCGCTGACATATGACTCGTGTTTACAAAAATGGAGAATTTTCAATGCAAAAAACCTTACAATGCCACGAACGTCATGCACGCCGCCGACAGCACACGCACAAGATTTGAGTCGAGTTGGTGTCTATGTTTCTCCTCTCCTGCATTCAATTCCACCAATATAGCGATAAAGGGGGGTTGAATAGTTCCTTGAATCCTTGTAGATTCTTCTAAAATTGAATGCCCGGCTTCAAGCGTGACACAAAATGTGAAAAATCGCGAGTTTTTACGAACCGTCCCCACAGAACTATTTACAGCTAACGAGTTGAAATCTCTCTCCGCGCAACGGTCGGTGGTGTGCACCGAAAGCAGCAAGGTAGACTTGATCAAAATCTGGGACTTGGCACCAGCTAGCTTGTATGATGCATAGCGTAGATGGAGTTTTATTTGTTTCTTTTTGCAGTTTTGCAGAGGTTAGCATATAATTTGATAGTGTGTCGAGTTGCAATTACTCAGTTGCTGCACGCTGGACCCTATTTCTCACTTCGGCGGCAGGGGCAGATTAGGGGGTCCTGGATATCGCGGATTTATTTACTAGATGTCTGAATACAATCAGTCGCACTTTGAAATGACTTATTTTAGGCCAAATTATTCTGATGTCAAGGTCACGCTACAGCTTTTCAGGAAATTAATTGGAAATCAATCTGGGTCACTTCTAGCCCAGGTTCCCGGGCAAAGTGTTAAGCAACTAATTAAATTGTCAAACATTAAACATTAAAACCGTGCTATATGTCGTCATTTCAGGGATTGCCAATTAAATTTTAACCCACTTATCACTCAATTCACTGAATGAAAATGTTTAAAAATTCACCCAACCATGACATCAGGCATGTTTTCCTCAAAATGCAATATTTTAATTCTGTGGGCCAACTCCATTTTCTGGACTGAACTAACAACCAAAGCATGAGAATCCTCCGGTGGAGAAGTCTAGTATGCTCTAAGGTGTGCCATTTAAGATATACACCACTTCAATGAAAGTAATGAGCTTACGCGAAAAAATTACGCTAGATGAGATAAAAGGCCATGCAAATCTAAACAAAACAGACAAGGTGGCGTGTAGTGCACTGTATAAGTGGAATTTTCGCAAGGTTTTTATTTTCGCGAATTCGCGATGAAAATATAAAAAGGGCAAAAAATAAAAACTGCGAAAATAAATTTTTCAATAAATTTGTATGCATTGATGCAATCCGTGAAAGTAAATTCTCGCACATTTGGCAAAAACTGTTAAAAGTGCGAAAAAATATCTGTACGCGGAAATTTCCACATATACAGTATTTTGAAACTGGACTATCTCCAATAAGAAAATAAGTAGGATAAAATTGACATAGAAAAGGGTCATTTTCCAGCTTACAATAACAAGGTAAGTCTTATTCGGAACTGGAACATGCAGAGAATGACCTTAAGTTGGCCTTTTTCTAGGGAAGACCCTGCATAAACAAGGTCATTATGGACATATTTTGTGGTTTGGCCTCTGTAGATATGATTAATAACTAGAGAGTTCACTTCTATTATTCAATTTGTGTAATGCATGGCCACTGGTTAATGTGGTAATCAGTAAGGGCAAATATATTTATAGGTTTGAATCTCTCTCCCCATGGCAAAGAGATAGAACAATCTCTCCATTTACAGCATTTAACTATTGCAAATCTGGAGGTTTTCAGTCCATGGCTACATGCTTCCCTATTTCTGAATGAAGCAATTTTTGTCAAATTCCATATGTAACCTCCCACCCCCCCCCCCTCAAAGTTCTACTGTCACAATTTTTTTTTTATTTTTGGCTTTAGGGTTAGGTTATATGTGAGGTTAGGCCATAAATATACATAATTGTTTCCTGAGAATTTGGAAGAGGGGACCCATATGGAACTCTGTCCCAATTTTCAACAGCCATGATGATTGCCACCATGGACTTTGTATAATCAATGCAGAATTAAGCTATTATAATTAAAAGTTTTTAAATGGCACCAAAAATTTCAAGTTGCATAGAGATATGGGTAAAGAACCATGGGGAACAAGACTAAAAAAAATCCGGTGTTCTTTGAACTCGTCAACTGCTATTAGACCTAAAAAGGGAATTTTTCTATATCCCTAACCCCCCTCCCTCACCTCCTTAACCTACAAACATTGTTGATATAGCATATCTAATCATATATCTACGTGTGATACCAATGTTTAGATTCAGTAATTCCGAATTTGGTAATTTCTGGCTTGTTATGGAATCATAATGCCCAAATCAACCAATTTTGTAAAAAAATGACCGTTCTTTGCCAAATATATATTGAAGCAAAACATATAAAAGTGTAATATCTCACAATGATACCTTAAAGAATTTGAATATCCCTTGTAACAAGGCCCAACTTATTTTAGAATATGACATGGTCCCTGGTATGGCTGTTCAAGTTTTCATTTCTCAAAGATGACTACCTTTACACACTTCTGTGAGCTGTCAAAGCCTCCACCTTACATGTGTTGTGTGAACTTTGTCAATACTTAAAACAAGTCTGTAACTGACACATCACAATATCACAATACACGAATAGGGCCTACATGTACAGGCTGGGGATGAAACCCGATACTATGCTGGTATACCCATCTCTCCTCTTTATGCAATAAAGGTGTCAAGGAAGTCGCGGAATGAGTTTACTGCCTCTAATTCCGAGTTATGCGTACCCCTACCCAACTTCTTGATAATGTATAAGCAACTTAGGTTTGTTTCAAAACCCAACCCATGATCAATCGATAAGCAGTAGTGGGTATTTTAAGCTTTATTCCGTTTACTATTGATTTCCGTTGATCTAGGTAGTCTCATTGGGCCGAGTTGCCTTTTCTATTTTGGTAGGTACGCATACCAGAATTAGAGGCCAGGTTGACCTCTTTCGCATTAGCTACCCCCTGATGAGGTCTACCGCCTTTCTTACAGTATCTCCAATTGGCTGACATCTAGACATTATATATCGCCTTGTGAGTGCAACTAGGTCATAAGTGCAATAGCCGTCATTTGTCAGAAATTCCCAAACAAACATACAACTGTGCCAAGTCTTTGGACAATGGCTCTTGCAATGGTTCTTCAGGTGACAAAACACTAACCTTTATTCTCATTCTTTAACACTTAATTCAAAATAAGAAGCTATATTGGTAACATATTGCTGAAATTGTGACAGATTTTATCCAACGAACTACCCCGGCTTTCTTAAATCGATCAGTCCGTTGTTTACTATGCACCTTCGATTGGTCTGAGCAGTGCGTATGCGCGCGTTGACGCATACACACTGTACCGTGTGATACCGTCTCATATCACACGGCTAAGAACCAATGAAATTATGTTTACAAACAATATCAAGTGTTTAAGAATTATATAATATTGGATGACTTTGAGGGTGATATGAGAATATACCGCATGAGTCATGAAAATATTTTCTTGACAAGTGCGGTATATTCTCATAATCACCCGAAAAAAAGCCATCAAATATTATTATTGTTATATAATATGAAGCTGACTGTAAAATGCAACACAATTTGTGCAGTGGGATATGGTAGTCACTTTCATGACTTTGCCATGGCCTACGAATTCTGTTACCCTGGCAGGCAGACTTCCTCAAAGCAAGCTTCGAAGGCTAAGCCTTGTCTAAGTTGTGACACTGTCACTGACACTAGCCGAGTTGTTTTTCGCCATGATACAATCTGGTGTGCTATGTCCGGCACTCCGGTGGTATATTCTCTTCTGTTTTGTGTAGGATTCTTCTTCCTCATGTAACACAACTGTGGTGTTTTTGTCGTCTTTGTGTACGCGGCCATTTTAAACTGAATGTGTTTACGCTTTGAATATGATTCATCGCTAAGCTACTGGAGCACCAACGCAGCAAGCAAGCCTGAGCATATGTAAACTCATATAAAGTTCATGGATGCTATAGAGAATCGCACGTATTACTAGTGCTACTAAGCTGCCATAAACCAAGTAACAAAACTAACTGCACGGTATCAAAAAATACTGTTCAATGATTTTGAAATACTGTACAGTATTAAAAATATGCGCTATAGCTGGAAGCTTCATATTATATAATAATGCATATTATAGTTCTCTTACACAATACATAGGGAACCAGGGCATAGCATATCTTAAGTTCATTACATCAAATCCTGAGTCTAGACTGCGACACTTACTCCCATTTCCCCTTATCATATCAACTACACAAAAAGCAAGCCTGATTTCTGATTTACAATTTAAGTTAATGTTGATTATGGGTTTAGAGTTGTGAAAACAGCACCTATCAGAGTTGTCTGATCTCATTCACAGAAACGGGGTAAGAAAATATCGCCACATTATTACTTGTTGTTGATTGTCTGTATCCATTACCGCTTACATCCATGCCGCGGTTATTTTCTTGCATTGCGATAGGCCTATTTGTGGCATGCATATCACACGCAGGTCTTATCAAAACTGCATTATCAGTTTTGTCCTGTTACCAGAGTACGACTTGAGCATGTTCAGGGGCAACCATGCTAAATGTCGATGTTTGTTTATCGATCCTGAGACTTGAGGAAAGAAATTGTTGTCTCGAAGTTTTGCTGCCTAAGTGTAGACTCTCAATGTTTTTCTCATCAAAACTATGCATGTTTGTAACTTGGCAATTTTTTGGGTGTGAACAAAATAATTACGGCCATGTCAAAACTTGAGAATATTTACTGACAGTTCGAATTCAAGATCATATCTAGTGAATTTTAAAGCCATTTCTAGAAACACTAAACACCAACATGAACCCAAACCATGTGCGAGGAGCTGAGACAAACTTCTGTTTATTTATTCCTCAAGTCAGTGGTATAACCAGCAGGGGACAGTGGGAGCAAGTGCCCCCTGCTCAGAACCCCCTTCCCGCCCCGTCCCCGCCCCCGCCCCCAGAACTGATTTTTGTACATTGTCTATGGAGGACCCAAATTCACCCCTCATAAAATGCCTCGGCACCCCCTTCTGCCCCCCCCCCACACCACTTCAAGGTTTGTTTTGCCACCTAAAGATGGTAATAATAACATAGAAGGGATTTTTTTTTAATTTCCAGACTTCATAGGATCAACTTGGCATCAACTATTTTTCATACCGAAATAGCCTCAGACATAATCACAATCAAAACTTTTCCATTTTAAATCAGTTGCCAAACATGGAAAAAAAGGGGTACGAGAAGAAAATTTGCCAAAAAAAAATTTTTAAGTAGCACCAATTTGTTATAAATTTTGCGCTTTATCTTCCAAACTTGTGAGGAGCATGTCCCCCTCACCCACAAGGGGCATCAACCATGTGTTCCATCCCACCTAATTTACCCCTCCTATTAAAAATACCCTGGAGCTGCCTTTGAGGTTGCCTAAGTTTACTCACTTTGTCCGTGATCAAGCACTACTAAAATCTACCGAAGGTTTGACAAGGCCAAAAAAAACAATTGTCTCATAAAAATGTGAAAAAGCTAATGCAAATGCGTTTTTTTTTTTTTATGAAAAATTTCTTTTTTTTTAATGCATTCTTTTTTTTTGGCCCACTTTTTTCAATTTTTCGGCGCTTTGCGGCCAATATTTTCATTTTTTTCCGAGTTTTTTTACAAAAAATTTAAGTGAGTAAAACCTAAAAAAAAACTTATGCGGTCAAACCAAGTTTAAACAATGCTGAGACAAACTTGTTTTTGTTTCTTGGCCCAATCGAACTAACATGAATTCCCACTATCATCAAAAGTAGTGAGGACATTAGAAAAATAATGAATGGATAGCTATGGGATGATGCTGACAATTCACATTACCAATGATACACATAGTGGCCCTTTAAAGTGGCCACTGGACATTTTCAAAAATATGAAATTATTCATATTATCGCAAAGGATAGTCTAGGCCATTGGAAGGAATGAGTACATTTTACAAACATACCAAAAGCAGAGAGGGGGACATTCATAAGAGGCTGAAGACATCCTGGTAATGCGTAATGGTAATAATTTGTAGGCTAACTTTTAGTTTGACATAAATTTAATCAACAAATGTGTCTATTACAGAATATCATAGACTAGTCCCATTGATATTAAACCACAAAGGTCACAGACCAGTCAAACAGGTGCATGCCATGAGAATTAACTTTGGTGGGTGTGTTCTTGTGTTACACACAATTTCTGCGTGTTGGTGAATAAACTAACACATCAACGGGGGGTTTGCCGAATATTGTCGAGATGCAATGAGGAATCATTTTTTTTATTTTTTTTATTTTTGACATACGAGAATCAATGAAAAAAAAGTCTGAATTGCAATGAGAATCATTCATCTCCTGCAGGAACGCGTGCTAATTTGGGGCGCTTAATAATTCAAGGTTAGGCTAGATGTATATTTTCTCTTTTATTTATTAGCTTATTGAAATGTTCCAAATGAGCGTAATGTTCTATATAGGGCTTTTGTACAGGGTTCTTTGATGACTGCAGTCATCAGTCCTCACAATTTCAACTAGCTATTGTATAAGAGGCCCTATATACAACAGTCACAACCACTCTTTATTTTATTAATTCTCCACATGTTTGCAGTCTCTAGCTCACTAAATTTTGTTATCACCGTTTGCATCGCCATTTCATTTATGACATAATTATTCTAAGCACTATGCACTATCGTTTTAAAGTAACTTTAAACTTTTGGTTTATGTATATTACGTTGCATGTTGGCTGACATGGTTAGAAGTTGTAATTCTGAACTCAAACTTAGGTAATTTCATCAATCTTTTATCAAAGGTTTTAGCTGCAATTGCATTATCATATTCGATGCACAAAGTTCGGCAGAGTACACGACTGGATTGTTTATATGACTGGTGTTATTTCACATT
This sequence comes from Ophioderma brevispina, assembly GCA_023653785.1. Lineage (NCBI taxonomy): Eukaryota > Metazoa > Echinodermata > Ophiuroidea > Amphilepidida > Ophiodermatidae > Ophioderma > Ophioderma brevispina. The sequence continues at coordinate 43,797 of JAMKCH010054825.1, read as the reverse complement.
CAATCATTAGGTTGATGATACGAATTTAAATTTGCCTTGTTTTCACATAACAATTTAATTGACTATGGATTAATATGCTTAATTTAAAATTACATCCTTTCTTTTTGATGATATTCCAAAAATACTCCCAATGGGTTGACTTAATAACAGATCTACTTCCACCAATTCATGTAATTATAGTTTTGATTAATGCTTTAATTTGAACTATAATATGATGCTGATTTTTCAATATTACATTTGAATCACCCGTAGCCTATTAAAACCTTTCGATGATCTTATACAGTTTAACTAGTTATAACCATATATTTTCTGTTATTGCCCTTTCCGAGACTGCTAAATGATCTTTATGAGTGTACTCTGGCAAATATTGATGATTATGACCTCTAAGTGTTACCACGTTGTTGTCAGGAGGGAGTGGGGATCAGCATATTTTATGTCCATAAATCGTTTCCTATCGTGTTTCGCATGATCTTCAGCTATGTTCAAACTGACCCAATTCCTGATCATCAATCTCATTCTGAATAATTTTACTGAAATATTACTTCTGATAAAAAACATAATTATTGGCAATATCTATCGAGCACATAGGACTGACATGAGTTATTTTGAAATGATTTGACACATACTCTCACTACCCCAAAAAACAATCATATCGAAAGAAAAGGTGGTATAATATGGGGAATTTAATTTGATCTTTTGAAGCAGGAAAGTGTTAATGTTATAATGATTTTCCTGAACGTTTTATACACACAAATATGTTATCCCTTGATTGATGGCCCCCTACAAGAATCACATCAAAATCAAATTCGGGCACGTATAGACAATATTTTACTAATCTACTTACATCACAAATTAGTCTGGTGTTTTGGTGCCGATATCACGCCACTCCCAATTTTTCAAATCACAAATTCTAAGCCAATAAAACATGAATTATTCCAAACAAAAGACCCACACGCTCATTTAAACCATCATAATTTGAATAATTTTCGTGAAGAATTAAGTGAAGTTGATTGGTCCTTGTTACCAACTCATAATTTAGCTGAATTCTATATGATGCCTTTTTTTCTTAATAAATTTTCCGATATATATAATAACAATTTCAAACTTAATAGCAAAGGCATAAGCCAATCTTCAAAACGCCTTCGCGTAAAAACATGGATAATCGCATCCTACTTAAATCTATTATAGAAAAGTGGAAAATTATACAAGAATATATTTCCGTGCCTAATGACTATAATAAAAACACTTATCTGAATACCGCAATATGTTAACAACTTTACTTCTCTCCAAGAAAAAATACTATACTGACCAGCTGAATGTTGTAAGACATAAATATAAAACAAAACTTGTAAAGATACTAATGATTGTGCTTGGAAGATCTCCCAAGTCTAAATTACCTCAAAATTTATACTTATATATCATCAATTCTGATCCCAAATTAATTCTATATTTAATCTTATTATGCTAATATTGGACCTAACTTAGCTCAAAATATTCCGCATTCTCCTGTTCGTTTCAACATTTCTTAAATCATATAAATACGCCTCAAAATTCCTCTTTCTTTCACACTGATAATGAAGAAATCATTTATTGCAATTCATGAAAAGGAAAAGTTCTGGAATTGATGGACATAAAAATCCGAGTCTAAAATTTGTCAAAGATATATTGCACACCGTTAACAATATATTTAATTTATCGTTATCTTCCGGAGTCTTTCCAAAAAATTAAAAATTGAGAGGGTCGGGGTAACTCCTATGTCAAAGCTGGCAATGAAAAACTTTAGTAATTATAGGCCTATCTCAATCTTGCTGGTTGCAAAATTTGGAACGTATTGTACACAAACGTTTATATAACTTCTGTTCTCGCTTCAGTCTTATTAACGATAATCAATTGGTTGTCATCCTGGTAGGTCATCTTATATGGAATTCTTACACTAAATAAACAATTATATCTGAACGTGATAATTCTAAACACACCTTGAGTATTTCGGACCTCTCGAGGCTTCGATACCTTAATCATGAATTCTTCTCTCCAAACTAGAGAACTATGGTGTTCGAGGTGTGCCTTCGAGTGTTCAGACAATTACTGATTAACCGATATCAATATGTCAATTATAATAATCATGACTCCATAAATCCTTAATAACCTGCGGTGTGCCTCAAGGATAATTTTGGGACCTCTTTTATTATATTATTATCAAGATAGCGTTTATTCATCCTGATGTCCCCTCCCTCTCCTTCATGTACTATCTCTTAACCCGATTGCCCATTATTTGACGATGATACAAACCTGATTGCTTCTCATACTAATTCACTGATCTAATTATCTCCACAAATTCTGAGCTTAAACATGTGTGCTCTTGGCTAAGCCAATAAATTTCATGAATACTGACAAAATAAACGACATTTCCGGTTTCAAACCGACACGTACTGCAACTACATTCACTTTGATATTAATTGACAATATAGTATTCCAAAATTTCATTACCAAGTTTCGGTTTATTTTAGATGAACATTTAACATGGCAGCCTTTTTTTTTTTTTTTTTTAAACTATTCGTATTTCTAACTTGGTATCCAAATATTCTGGTATCCTTATTCCGTGTGAAACATTCTCTACCCCTTGACACTTTATTTCATTATATAAACAGTTATTTTGCGCATGTTCTATATGTATTTAATTTGGGCGATTTAAAAACAATTGATTAAATCTTGAATATTCATAAACAACAAAAAAAATCAATTCGTTATTCAACAGGCTCCCATTATCTAGCTCACTCGCTTCCTTTGTTTGGTCAATTAAATACTTTAGCTATTATGGATATCACCATAACTTCAAGTGGCGGCAATTTTTATGTACAAATATTTCAAACCAATTTACTCACAATTTATTTTCAAATTACTTTATTAATGGAGTCACAATTTCATGAATTCTCTACGTAGATCTAGGGAGTATCGTTTGGCTAACTTCAACACTCACTTAGCCCGAAACGCTACGGTGTCAGGGTCCCTTATTATGGCGAACCATTCAATGTGATATTATTAATTTACTCTCTGTTTAATTTAAGTTCAAGCTAATAAAACATCATTTATTCTGCTGTCATTAGATATGCTTCCTTACTTCATTATTATTATTATTTACTATTAGTATACCTATTGGGCTGCATTGTTTGATTTGCTTTGTTTTATTTTTTTAACTGAATTCAATTTACTATATTGATCTTTATAACCTGTCAGCCTACATGCTTAAACGTTTTGCACCTTTGTCTTGTTATGTCTTGTCTACATCACCATGTCCTTTGGTCCTTATGTGCATGTCCTGCTTGCACTGTATTGTCAGGGGTTTTTGGGGACCAGTACGATCGAGCTCTTCTTTGACTGGTTCTCCCTCCATAAGGTCCATTTATTGTAAACTGATTTTGTATGGAAAATAATAAAACGGTTGAAACTTGAAACTGAAACTGAAAAGGTTTATAAACATTACAATATAAAATGGTGAAAAATCAAGAGGGCATATTATTTTTCCAAATGCGCTGAGTGTCTTTAAAGGTTTTTTATTAAGATTTGGCCAAGAGATGCCCCAGACATAGCAATGTCATTGTTTGTTTTTCCTTTTCATTTATCATACAAGAACCTCTGGACAATCTACTTCAATACATCATTAGCCTCAAAACCTGGCGGGAAATAATTTCCCCAAGACACCAATAAACTCCAATAATTTAACCGAATAAGCTGTACCGGGAAATACACTATCATCGTATCAAGTACCACCAGGGGTCGATTTAGAAAATAAAATTACATGCACATGTTAGCTTTTTTCCCAAATACGGGCTGAAAATACAGAAAAATACAGGCCACAGAGGAAAATTCACAGCCAGAGTCATTTACATGCACAGAGTCAATATTACATGCACTGGGTAAATGGTAAATCTAACCCGATACCTACCTGTATCAATGCTTTTAAAACAAGTACAAAAATCTCTGTCCACAGGCCATCATTCTACTGACCAAAAAAAGTAATTGAAATAGGCACTTAAGTAAGTACAGGGGGGGTAGGTTTCATGCCAAACCTAACGCACAGCCAATATCAAAAGCGGCATCAACTTCGGTGCTAGTCTGTTTCAAAGGCTTAACGGTATACTGTAGGAGGGCGCCCATATCGAACGGTTACACAAGACTTGACTAAAGACTAGGCCTGCCTGGTCACGAATATTTCATCTAAATGACCGTTATTTGGGCAATTATCAACTATTTTGGCAGCGGGGTTAATCCACTAACCCCGACGGATTTTGAAGTCAATATTTTTTCTTATTTATCATGATCTTACTAAGATCTTTTAACAAAGGTTTAGAGATGATTTTTTTTTAATGCCACTGGGACGAGACTGCCATAGTAATGCACGTAACAGTGCCCCAAATTACCGTTGGAAATCCCCAGTGCCCAAATCGAGAAGGTCGTGTCCTACCCCTCTGGTAAAGTAAGCAATATTGCATCGAACTCCTAATAACTTTGTCTGATCACCGACGTCACATCGCCAAAAATCACGACCAGCAGTAATCACTGTCATTTGGCGCGGGTAAAGAAAATCTCCGCTCGTATCATCAGAGATGACTATTTACGTTTAATGGCTTCCTCCCCCGTGGGCACCTTGTCGTCGGAGTCGGGGAATTTACGTCTGGGGCACTTCAGGTCTGATTCGCTTGACTTGTTGTAAGCGGTGTAGTCTGGACAAATGCATGTGTTATGTTTGTGTGTAGTGGTAAAATTTGTAGACCAGCCAAAGTGGCACAATGGTAACATCACCTTCAAAAAATGACATTTATGATGCACGTCAAAACATGTCTCTTTGAAGTTAAGACGTTTGTAAAGTGAAACAGCTTCAATTGTGTCATACCATTGTGTGCTACCATGCACTGGATAACTCAATTTATCTTTCCTTGAGTCAGGCTCTTGAAATGGTTTTCAGGCAAACTGTGTCACTGAAAACACTCAAGAGCATGACCAAAGACTTGATAATAGTAGTTGGATATAAATTTAGGAACAACAAAGTGTCGGTTTAATGGACTTCGGCCTTGCATCCATACAAACCATTAAGTTCAAAGTGCTGGAACAACTTGCAGATTATATTTTTTTCCATATTTATTATCATCTCAAGCTAATGGTGATCACAAAATTGTAGCCATTATAAGTGCCTGTACAATTTATAACTAGCATCCATACACTAGAATCTCATCAATATCAGTGACTTTCATTCACAGAACTCTATTTCCACCTAATTTCAGCCTTCCAGAATGCATTGCAACATGGACTTGATGACATCACAAATGTTCACTTAGCACTAAAAAGGGAGAGAAACTCTCGGCAGTTTTCAAAGCATTAAAACAAGCAGGTTGCATTTATACTGTTAGTCTACATTGGTGAGATGTAGGCATATTTAATTGTTGAATGTTTAGATACAAAACATTGAATTTCCTGACCTCACCTGACCTCAAATGGACTGTTTACCCTATCCAATCTTACAATACCATGTTAGGGATCATGATCAAGAAGAAATAATGGCCTCAACCGTATTCTGTAGAATAAAGTCATAACCCTAAGCCCACCGAATCTCGCAACAATACCCAGCACTGAGTGAGAAAAATGCACTAAGTCCCCGTTTCGTTCCGTTGAAGATGCGCCGGTCGGTTGACTGAAGAATTCAGTCCATGGCGCTTTGCAGGCCAGATTGCCGGAGAAGTATAGGTTTAAAGTTAAAAAGTCAGCGGTGCGACAAGTCAATTTTACAAACATTGTGCCAGGAATAAGCCCCTCAAAGACATTGAAAGCATTTCCCAAAAGTGTCAAGGGGGTTTCCCCCTGGATCCCCACCAGGGGCCCCAAGGCTGCTCCTGACACCAACCCATTTTCTGTTGGTCAGGTGCAACACTGGCCCACCAATACCAAAAATCCTAGCTTAGCCACTGCTCGGATTGTAAGCCAGTGTCATCAAAAGGGAAAAAGAGAAAGACAAAAATGGGCAAAGAAAGAAATCACTAGCAGGCTAGCAAGAACCATGTAAGCGTGATATCCAAAGGGCCCCTGGTTAGAGACTGACCCGGAATTTGTGATCTTTTCTTCTTTCTCTTCCTTCTTCCTTACTCCCTCCCAAGATGTGCGGGTGTTAGGGTTTAAATTATCTTCACATGAAAGACAAGTTATACTTTCATAACCTAGTAATACATCAAATAACCTTGACCTATAAAAATCGGCTCACTTCTCACCTACATTGAAATATGCACGGTACCGTAGTGGTCGCCTAACCTGTGTTATTTTCTTGTACATGACAAAACAGTCATAGGTAGGCCCGCGACAGCTTCTGTGAAGGAAAAACCTTGCCAGGTGGGAACATCAGTGATTGTTAAAAACAAAATCGAAAAAAAAAAAAAAATCATCAAAAATAGATTTGCCTATCTCTGAATGGTAGATGGTATCCGAACACCCTACAATTTTTAAGACCGAAAATCAATCTAAGGATATGACAAAATCAGATATTTTAGTCTGCTAACCGTTCAGACTTACTACAACACGCAACTGAATGGCCGATTTTTTCATATCTAAGAACACTGCTGGTTTTCTCTTGTCTGACAATTGTTTCAGTTGCAAAAAAATCATTATGAGAAATATAGACTTATCCTTCACCACTTAGAAGCTGTTCTCGAATTCAAATTTCTTGGATCTTTTTGCGTGCCTCACTGAGAGTGTCTTTAACTTCTCTCTGATTATTTGACATTTTGTAAAGTTGGTATTCAAGCATTATTTTTTAGCAAAAAGAATCATTCTAATTTTCAATATTTTAAAAAACTTTGGGTAGCTTATAATTTTCCGAAACACATTAACAAGTATAATTTAACTGATTACCTGAATACAGCCGGTACAGGGCTCGAATTTCTGACGAGAATCAATCTCGCAAAAGATTTCTCATAAACTCTGATTGCGTTCACGAATCAGTGTTGATTCTAATAAACTTAACACTGAATGGAATTAGATGATTCCCGCAAATTTGTTTGGTGGAATCAAGACTGAATCTCGCACACAGCGACGAAATTCTACCATGATGTAGGCTAGTCTTTCTAATTGCATTTTCATGATGCTTCACAAATTCTTACAAAATAAACAAGCGTAAAAATAACCGAGCTTAGGTATTGGCCAAGTAAATATAGCCATTAAAAATTCAAAAAGAGAAATCTCAAAATGCATAAAAATGGTAGTGCAGAAACCGTATGGCTCATTATACGGACATGTCTCTCAGAGAACTACGTTAATAATTGTCTCTGGGTGTAATGTAACGTAATGCCAGCGCGATTGCACGCAAATGGAATACGTTCACAATAACAAATGCACTAAAGATTAATCATTCACATTTCTGAATTAAAATAAATACCATCTGGGAGGGATCGTCGGGGCTTGCTTTTTTGAGCAACTTGCGGAGAACATTCAAAAAGAAATATGTCAAGAGAAGTAAGTACATGTTAGACTCAATATATCAATAATTACAAAATAATCAACAAACAAAAGTAAAAATGTTACCATCATTTATGGATTTGTGACAGAAAACAAGAGAGAAATATAAGTAGCTTCCCAACAATGCATTGATTCATGGCGATTTCAGTGTAGGCTAGTAGTCGTGTCGTGAAATCAGTTAGCGATTTACAAACATCATACAATCAAGTTTGTGATAGTACCGTTTACCTTAGCCATGTTTCTATTTCTAATGATTCACATAGTACCTGTATTAAAACCTCCTGGAAGCAATCCATGATGGGGAAAGATACCCAATATTCTTTTCTTGGAGAACACACATGAATGCATTAGCTTAAGAGTTTATTCTGCTATTTCATGGAATGTTTACGTGAAAGGAAAACATGAAACATTGGATTTTTTTTAAAAAAAAAAATCATGATGGTGTAGGACTCATTGAAACGAATAGGTACAGAGCTCAAATTTTCAGGCTTTTTTGGTGCTCATGAGTATCTTTTAAAGAGGTGCTTGTTCCGATTTTTGTCTATCATTTTCTCTACTTGATATGAGAGCCTGACACTTGTACTCAATGACTATTAAGTACCGTGGAACAGAATTGCGGTTTGCTGCAAGACGCGATAATGCATATTGCAACGCCCTATTCACTACTGTGGCTAATATTGATGGTAACCACTAACAATGGTAGTTTTTTTATATTCGATATCTTGAAACGAAATGGATTTGAAAGCTGAAATTTTCAGGACATCAACAAGAAAAATACGGTCCTTTCATCTGATCTCAAAATTTATACTACTATCGTTCCGGTTAATCCCAAAGACGATCGGAACAAAAGCACCCTTAATACACCAAAAAAAAGAATCCATGAGTGATGAGGTACTTACTCCTCTTTTGAGTTGGCATGGAATGACCCGTTTTTGACGACAGCACAAACGGTTGCATGAACTGATTTGTGTACATTTTCAAATTAAAAAAGTTTCAAAATACACCCGTACAGTAGTTTATATTTTTTGTGATTTTTTTTTGTGACTCGTATTCCTGCGTTCCTTCCTACACTTTTCTAGGCCCCACGGAGAACAGTTAGCTCCAATGGATGCATACTTCCCCTATCAACCATGCGTTTAGTGTCCTGAAACTACTGTAAAACATGGTAATTTTGCAAGTACTTAATTTCGTCGGAATTTCAGAGTAACAAAAATTCCCGAATTAATCCAAATCCTCGCGAAAATATTGCATATGCGAAAATAGAACATCACATCAATCACAAATTTCAATTCGCGAAATTTTAATACCCTTAACGAAAATGTTCACCAATTGCAAATTTGCGAAAAAAGTACCCGCGAATTAAAATGTTTTCAGATCCTAGCTTGGAAAGTGTACACAAAAATCCTTGTAGCCACTCAGGCGGTCAAAGTAATTAAAAATCTTTTTTGGTCTAATAATTGCTTTTCAAATGGTTGTTTGTTTTCCACAATGCCAAAGTATCATATTTATTGTTCTCTAAATTGGCATGGTATTTCAAAACTAAATTGCACACATCGCATACTAGTACTTCCTGCTCTAACTCTTTCTACTATAACAACTTACAATCATGTACAATGATCCCATTTAAGTATATCTAATTTGTTGTATTGGATAGAATGTCATCCACCCTAAAACCCCATTGGTAAAGTGTCCGCCGTGCCGAATTTTCAATCCGTTTTGATATGAAACTAGATTTTGTAAGCCCCATAGACACTGTGGCTAATTGTTACTATTGTTATTATTAAGGGGCATTTTGTGATCCACCGCCTTGAGATCTTATCAAGAAGATGGCATTTATTATCTAGTCTAAATTCCCACTGCAAATCCAAGGAAAAGCAGAGGGAAAATTTTATGTCACTATTTTTTTCTAGAAATTCACGGACCATTGCTTTAAATCGCAATTTCATATTGCATCATTGCGATTAGAAATTTAAAATCAGAAATTCCTTTATGGTCACTTTATGCTGGGGTTTATGAATAATTAGCAATGATCAACACAGAGCTAACACTAAAGATTCATGCTAGCAACATGGGATGACAGTTATTTTCAGTGGCGGGCACCAGCATCAATTATTTTTCGGGGGGGGGGACTGGGGGAAGCAAAACACAAATTGACCTTTTCTCAATCTGAGCCATATTTGTCCAAATTTGCTAAAATGTTTAAAATTTTTGAGGGAAAAAATGACAATTTTTTTTGTAAATTTGGCCCAAATTTTGCACCTTTGGGGGGTCTTTTTTGCAAAAATTGGTATTAGAATATGTTCCCTAGTTCCAGACTACGGACGCACATCCCCCACCCAAACCAAACTTGAGACTTTCCCTTCCTACCCAAACCAAACTTGAGACTTTCCTACCCAAACCAACCTTGAGACTTTCTACCCAAACCAAACTTCGTACTCCCTACCAAACCAAACTTGAGACAACCCCTGCGACTTTTTGTTCAAAAAATGCCTGTACTCAAGACGTCCAAACACAGTATGTGAGCTCACGAGGTTATATTTACTGAGAAGAATAAAAAATACTGAGATTTTGACACAATGAGTAAAATGATAAGGTGGCAAAAAGCACCATTTTATTGATAAAGCGTGCCAATTTGGTGACGCTCGACCGGTTGTAGTTACAATTATCATTCTTCATACAAACATAACATATTGTTTATCCACAAATCATACCACATCGGTATAAACATATTACATCAATATGAATATAATATTTTGTATACAGAATATAATGAATTGGAAGGTACTGGAAGTAAGCCGAATAAAGGCCTGTCCAGTCCCAGACTACTCTGTTTTTCTATAATGTTGTATTAGAGATGAGTGACTTTTTATAATTAAAATTAAACGAATGAGTATTTTTGAGTTTTAACATTTGATGGAATGTTATTCCATTGTTTAAACCAAATTAAGATATAGATTACCACTAAATCAAGTTTAATCTAGGTATGTGAAAAATCTGTTGCATGTCTTGTAGATTAAGTGTGATTTTTAGCATGTGTTACAAACCATGTTGTCAAATGTGGAGGGCAACTGGTGTTGCTGTATTTGTACAGAATGTTCCATATTAGGTCACACCAAAACCATTAGTTTTAGTTGGTTTAATTAACAAAAAAAGGATTAGATGCACTTCTGTAATCACTGTGCTCACTGCTTCAGTGCAAGCTTTTGCAGTATGTGCAGTTTTTCCATCATTTCAGTGGTGCATGCACTTTGGTGCCAATGCAGTGATACCATATGTGATATGAGAGAGGAAAACAGGTTTATAGAGACACGAGAAGTGACAGTTTCAGTAGGTAGAAAAGTGCTTACTTTATATTAAAATTCAATTACTGCATGAACTTTCTTTCGCCAACTTTCTCAATAGATTGATGTTTATCATGTTATTACATTCAGTTAAACGTTGGAACATTTTCTGGGGTAAGCCATGTCTGTGGACCATATGGATATACATTGCGTTTGATGAGACCATATTCTCTTATGCCACAATAACAAGTGTAGCTTGACGCTTGTGATGCCTACTTCCGAGTTCACAAAACAGTGCCACCAGACAATCATCGTGATGTATGCATGCGTCTCAAATGAAGAATGTATGTGAAATGTACATATACAAAAAAAGTAAAAAACTTAAAAAATCTTTAAATTTTGAAAATTTCACAATTCTGAAAGGTCTGTTTCAGGAGCTGAAAAAAGAATTAACATTAATGACCGCTCACCAGCTTTAAGTTGGAAGGGAAATCAGAAGTCTTGAAGATTAGACTCAGATGACCGAGGCTAAAGAGAATTATTATAACAAGGAGCTTGCTCATTCAGCGGTTAGGCCAAGAAAAAACTAGTTTGTCTCAGAGACGCGCGCATTCTGTAAAAATGGTCTTTTAGGTTTGCTCACTTTTTTTTAAATTTCAGGAAAAAATGAAAAGTTCGGCCCCAAGTGGTACACACAAAAGTAAGAAAAGGAGTCAAAAAAATGCAATAAAACTTTAAATTCCAGCATTTGCATTAGCATTTTAAAAAAAAAAAAAACATTTGACATTTGTATTTTCACCTTCCTTCTGAGAAACGTGGACATTATGCAAACACCCAGCTTATCTAGGAACCATGTGGTGCCAAGTAGAAGTAGGAGAAGTAAATATGTGTGTAATGGTGCTTGTTCCAATGTTTTTGGGACCCTGATTTTTTTTACCCTGAAAGTAGTATCAATTTTGATATCAGATGAAAGGCCGTATTTTTCCCTCATTGTCGTCCTGACATTTCAGATTTCAAATCCATTTCTTTCTCAATGAGATAGATAAAAAACTACCGTTTTTGTTAATGGTTTAACCATCAATATTTAAAGCACAGTATTGAATAGGGCCTTTGCGTAATATGCATATTGCTTCTAACATCAAAATCGCAAGTTGTTTCCCACGGTTCTTGGGCACGTGCAGGTGCCAGGGCTTCTATCATGTAGAGACACAATAGACATAAATCGGATAAAGGATATTGTATTGGGGTATTGATTTATGGGTAATAGGCCTACTGTATTGTCTCACGTTACTAGACAATATGGTATATAAAAAAAATGTACACAAACTTTCCAATGGCCTGTAAAAATGTTAAAAAAAAATATCCCAGATTCACCCAATTAGAATGTTGCCTTCTACACGTAGACATGCTAATTGGACTTATACACATAATTATGAAAACTTCCTCCATGCTACCCACCTCAAGAAATTGTCAAAAAAACTACCCGACAGCAATAAACCTACTTAAGTCTTGACTCAGAGATTCATTCCGAATATAATTTTTTAAATTATTAATTAAAGATAGTCAACTAGAAACAAAGATGTCAACCTAGAATATCATTCCAAAGTTTGAGAGAACGGTTTTTCGTTTTGATGCAGTAAACATTATGTGTAATATACAGTGCCATAGGAATCTGTGTATAACAATTTCCCGGATCCGGAATTTTTAAACAAAGATTGATTTTTCTATATGAAGGACTTCGATTTGGAGCTTAGCTATTTCCACACGGGATTAGTTATGACGCATTATGTACATGCCAAAAACACAATTTGTTGAAATTTGAGGGCGTCCTCCTCATCGGAAATCTCTGAGTCAGCCTTTAAATCCAATGTAACTTGTCTTAGCATGAAGTCAATACATTAATAAACACAATGGGGAGATAAGAACCGGTTTAATCTGGGGGGAATCCAACTCGAATCAGTCAACATATGGAGCTATACATGTTGATGAATACCCAAGCATAAGAGTATTAATTACATGTACCATTGCCGCATTAACTAAAATTCCTTGTTTAGTATCACATCACACAAAACTACATGTAAACCAGCCCTACACTGAAAACCACTAGAGATGCATAGATGACTACAGTCAAATAATAAATCCCAAATACTATGCTATGCTACAATACTAACATTAGCAACATCCATGTACTTTCAGGCCACCACTCACCTAACTATTCAAGTTATCTGCCTTACCGAATCTACCCATTTTTACAACCGTTCCACTGCTACCACTGTTTGATATTCCTGGTTAATATTCCGTATTGTCCAACAGGTCACCATCACTGTTTAATAATCCAAACACTAGCTCCTCTAAATTTGTGTTCTTGAAATATTCCTCCCTCTCTGTCCCTTATGGATAGTCACTCTCTGAGTTCACAAGAGGTCTCTGATTGCGTACACACAAATATATTCTCCCTGTGTTATTCCTTGAACTAGAATGGCCTGTGACGTTTTTCAAATTACTGGGTGTCCCCGCTCCCCACAATACTTTCCACTTCCACAGAACCAAATTGGTGATTTAGGTTCCCCTAATGGGACCGTACCATTCTTTCCGGAGGGGTCCGTCGCTTCTCAATACCTGAGCTAAACCAACCGAACAGAAAATTGATTGCAGTAACAGTCCTGGTTAATCAATACTCTGGGATTGCCTGCTTTGTCATATCCATGCATCAGTTTGGTTTCGTTAGGTTAAGAACCAAGATTACTACTGAATTTTGTCGACACGATTTGGTTATCTCACCCCTTTGGGTGTCTCTCCACCACCTCTGTGAATGAATGGCCGACTAAACTTTCATCTATTGTGTTGACAAGCCATGGTGTTGTGCTGTGAATTCACCACGCTATTCCTCACTGTTCAAAACTGCCAAGGTTTCTTGGATTTCCTCCTCAGGGCTTTTGAGAGAGCATAATATTTTTTATTTTAGGGGACTTATTTTTTGTTACACCTTCAATTATAAGATAATCACATTTTCTCATTTGGTTTATTTGCAGTTTTTAGTGTACAGACCTCCAGTTATCACTACATTGAACTTATTAGCATCTTGAATTGGAGCAAGTCCTCCATTTGCAAACCGTGAAAATATTGGCATAAAAAATTACAACTTCATCTGGCCCATTTTTTTAATCCAAACTTGATCCACTTTTTGAAGGTTTGCATGATGGCCTGCCAATCATGTTTTTATGTCCCTTGGCATTTTGTTTCTTCCCCAACTTTACTGAAGTTTACTTATTAGTATAGATCAGTTGTCATAAGTATTGTCCAGTCTGGTGATTCTTTTCCTCAACAACCAATTGGCTATATGTATTACTCATCTCATCAACATTTTTATCAAAGTATATTAAATTTAAAATCAGTAAAGGCAGGTAAAAGAACTTCTTCCTCCTCATTAACAACGTCAAATAACAAAGGCCCCGTCAATTATGTACATGTGGAGGAGATACGGGGAGTTCCCAATTTTTCAGACAAAATTGTTTTCATCCCCTAGGTTGTTTTCTCAAAAATTGTTTCCCTGATCTCAGGTTTCTTTATTCAAATGTGTTTCACTAAATTTCCCAATTCCCCCCTGGCACAAATAAAAACATGTTCTTTAGCTTTACAATACAAACCATTCATATATTGTACAATCTCTCTACCAAGTGCAAAATCTCGTTTCATAAATTCACCCAGTCTAAAATCCTCCTAACTCTAGTGTCAGGAGTGGGTCAGTAAATGAGAGGCCTAGCTTAAGGTGATTCCAACAATTTAGAACTGAATGTCTGAAGAACCTCTGCCTGCAAGAAAGATTTGGGATTCAGCCAATTGTGTACACTGCACAGTGAGTTCAAACAATGCACTACTCCTAGACAACCATTTTGGACTACCTGTAACTGTGGGCTGGCACAGTCACAAGTTGCAGTATGGCAAGGAAGAGTGAGTATTCTCAAATGGAGTCTAACAAAAACCCAGGTTTTTAGTCCTCCATGAATGGACCTTTTGTTTTTTCAACATACTCTGTAAGTGTGATGTGACAAAAAAGGAAATGGCCCAGTTTAAATCAGGATTAGTCCTCTGTGAATGGACCTTTTGTTTTTTCAACAAACTCGAAAGTGTGATTGACAAGTAACAAAGAAAAGCCTCATGGATGGGGGGGGGGGAGGCGGACACGATCTGCTCGATTTGGCATCTGGGATTCCAAACAGTAATTTAGGGAATTCTTACGTGTATTTTCTATGGCAGCCTTGGTCCCAGTGACATTACAAAATCCCCTTTTAAACCTTCGTTCAAAAGATCTTAGTAATATCATAATTCAGGAACAAAATATTGACATTAAAATCCGCCAAGGTTAGTGGATTAGCCTCGCTGCAAACCAGTTAAATTTCCAATAACAGTCATTTAAGATTTAAATATTCGTGACCAGATATAGTCTTTGTCCGATGTGTGTAAGAGCGCCCTCCTACTGTGTACCGTTAAGTCTTTAATAAAGACTAGCACTCAGGCTACACCGGATGTTGATGCCAAATATGAATTCAATGTTGCTGTTAAGTTGGCATGTCCTACTCTAAAAAGTGTGATGTGAAAAGTAAAAAAGAAAATTTTTGTCACCCTCATTCATATTCATGGCTTGTTTAGTATCCATTGGTTACTGGTTCAAGCCTCAACTGATGACCTGTTCCAAATGATTATGTTTATGTCTTAAGGGTGAGTTTGATCACGTTATCATTGGCCTCCTACCAAAGTTAGCGTGAACCATTTGACCTTAACATTCAAATTACATCACACTTTCACGTATTTGAAGGAAAGGAAAAAGCCTCTCTTGTTTAAACCAAAGTTTATCATGTGTTTATAATGGCAGTGTACTACTGGCTATATGATTAGACGGGGGGGGGTGTGGTAGATAATTCAAAGAGAAACCCCTTAATCATGTGTAGGAGGTATATATTTTTTCAAAATGTTTTACGTCCCAAGTGATTGCCCAAAATTTGAATTTTTCAAAATAATGTTTTATGATTTTTATGAAAATGATGAATGGAAAAATTTAAAATTTGTACAGAATTGATATTTTGTTTAATACTTGTTATCTGCGATCACCTAGTCTGATTTTATACTTGCTGAAGCTTCCAGAACCTGTATCAAAACAGTTAGAATATGTATTTCACAAGTACTTCCCGGTAACTGATCATCAAACAATGAATCTATCAAATTCAGCTCATGCATCACCAATGACAGGAGATTTTTTGCGGATCCAAGTTTCTCAAAGTTGCACTGACCGGTGTGTATACCACCTATACCAAGAACGTTTCAAAAGTTTATTGGCCAAACAATTTCAAAAGAAAACCGCAAACATTGAACGTGTTTCTACTGCCGACACTGCTTTGCTGATCCTCTAATGGACTCGGCTTTTTTCCGCTATCTCAGGCTGTTTCTATTGAGGCGCATACCGGTATGTAACCTGGTCGACTGCACTTACCACTATCATGCTTTTTCGACCCAGCGGGGTCACAATATTTCCCCCCGTTCAATAACTTCCATGCTTTCTGTTCTCTTAATATGCACTGTAGGCCTATCCCTTCACGTTATTTTGCCTACAGTCTTGAGTTATTTTGGATCTCTTTTAATGGATGTACCACCAGGCATAGGTCAAATTAAACTAAACTAGATGCAATGTGCTCGAAAGCACGAAAACTAGCCGTGGGGATAAATGACACTTGCTGTGACTTAACAAGGCGTAACATCTGTTTAAATGTCATGTTAGGGACACTTGGCTGAAATGAACACTTGCTGATTAGCTGATCAAAATTTTGTTTACACCCATGTGTACTGACCATAGAACAATAACTAGACGATCCAGGACCTATGCCGAGTGTCCAGTTTGACCTTTGGACCCTACACTGGCTTACAGAGCGTGTCACTGTGGTACTCTTTTTCACTGTTTCATTGCTGCCTACCAGATGTCATAGCTAGATAGGTCAATAAGCTTCTTTATATGTTGACCCCTAGATGACCCATTTTGACCTTTGACCCCATATTCGGGGCACTAAGTAATAAAAGAGCTTTTTTCCAGGTTTTCCTTGTGACCAAAGTTTGAACAAAATATCTACATTTTTTTTGTGGTTGATATTATAGCGTTTTTCATATTAAGTTAGCTCATTTGCATATCGTACAGATGACCCTTGGAGCCATATTCTGTCCCATATGATTCGTCTCAACACTATCCGCAAAAACAAAACCTTTGCACGACATCACCTATCCAAGTCCTTTTATCCGTTTTTGAGATAGAATTTTTGCATATTAAATTAGATATGGCCCGCCATTTTGCATGTTAGTGAACTCGATCTGTTATCTGTGTACACCCCTATATGAGGGTGGTATAAGGAATTCTTGGGAACAAATTTGGAAACTATAGATGGTTTGTCTGTAGACAAGTATTCTTTTAACGATTTTTAACAAAATGGCGGCTACTTCCGGTTTAGTGACACCCCTTTGACCCCAATCTGTGTACACCCTATAGGGGCCTTGGGCCAGTGGTTCTTCTGACCAATTTTTCGTGTCAATCGGATAAACAGTGTGGAACTAGTAGAATTTTTGAAGAAAGTGGGAAACACTAAGAAGAAGGAAACTAGCCAGGGAATTGGTCTCCTTTGAAAAGGACGTGTATATCAAGCGGAAATCTGATTTCAGTGTTTGAAAATATTGCATTTGAAGATAATGTACCCAAATCTTTTCCTCGCCATATAACAGGATTCGTTAACAATACTGTCCAATTGGTAAATATTTTATACTCATAATATTTCGACTAGCTCTGGAAACAGATCTGAACACAGTTGAGGTATGTGATCTTTGACCCTAAACGCTTTGATCTCGAAAATAGTTTCGGACAATTAGAATGTCATAAGGAAGCATTTCATCCAATGGTCATCCCCAATCGGAGCATTTTGGAAAGTGACCTTTGGACCTCTTAATGACCCTTTGATCTCGAAATATTGTTCAGCTATTTAAAGTCATAAGGATCATTTCAGTCAAATTTCATCAGCTCGATCAGAGCATTGAGAAAATTTGACCTTTGACCTGTTAATGACCTTTGACCACTCGGAATATTTCAACATGTTTAGAATGTCCTAGGATTCAATTTCTGGTCAAATTTCAGCCTCAATCAGATGAGCATTTTTGAAATTTGACCTTTGACCCCTTAAGGATCCTGTGACCTCGAAAATATAATCAACATTTAGAAGTCATGTACAAGTCAGCTTACTCGGAGGCAGTTTCAAATTTGCCTTTGACCTCTTGACCTTTTGACCTCAAAATATTTTCACATGTTTTATAATGTCATAAGGATCATTTCAGTAAATTTTCAGCTCAATTTTACCATTTTAAAAATTTGAACCTTTGACCCCTGACTGACCTCCATTTACTTGTAATTGAATTATAACATACCTCTGTGCACGTAGCTCAATGTATTACCCTTGCATATTGCAATATGATTTTTTAAAAAGATATTATACACTCGGAGTTCGGGGCCGGAAATGCCCCTTAAATGACATTTAATCGTCATTTCATTAAGTAACTTTTGGAGGAGGTGTCAAAGTACAACCCCACCCACATGCGGTCACGTTTTTCATACATAGTAACTGTCCAAGAGGTAGCATTTTTAGTGAAATACGGTTAATTGTGACCCTTGTACCCCCAAACGACCGTTGATCAAAATTTCCATTAATTATATTTTGTGTAGGGGGTGTCAAATACAACAATACACCACTACATGGGTCCCATGAGCATACAATAATATCTGTAGGAGAAGTAGCGTTTTTGACGTTTTGACAGGAAGAAGAATAACAAGAAGACGAAACACGACGACGACGACGACGTCGACGTGTGTAATGACTGTTTTGTTTGTGACCCGAGAGCTATCATAACCGAAATGTGTACCCATTCGCATAGGCGAAACTGCTGTGCCGTGATGCAATTTGCTTAGACAGGCAATCACTTTATGTTTACCTCTTTTGGACCACATCTCTTGTGAATTGGGGTATGGTCGTGCCATAAGATTGCAATAATCCTTGATTTGTAAGCATGAAAGACGACTCAACAGCTCGAAACAGGGAGTTAACAAGGGAACGATCCGCATAATACGTAAA
This sequence comes from Ophioderma brevispina, assembly GCA_023653785.1. Taxonomy (NCBI): domain Eukaryota; kingdom Metazoa; phylum Echinodermata; class Ophiuroidea; order Amphilepidida; family Ophiodermatidae; genus Ophioderma; species Ophioderma brevispina. The sequence goes on along the minus strand of JAMKCH010054825.1, from coordinate 24,866 downwards.
CCCCCTAAAAAGAACACAGTAACATCTATTGATAAAGTATGGTTCCCCATGTCACGGCAATTCCATAAACCAATCCCTCCCGGCTCTTAAGAAGTCGCGCAAACAGATCTAAATATCATTGTGATCTTGACAATAAGTTTTGATTATTTAATCTTTTCTTGAAGTTACTGCGAGCAACTGTTGGACATAGAAATCCGAATCTCTTACAGAACCCCAAGGCTCAGGAATTGGGTCAGGGTAACCATTCACGCACGAATACGAACCCCCTAACCTATTTTGTAGCAAATTGCCCCCTACCTCTGTTCAGATGACCTTGATCCACTATCTGTATACAAGCCATGTGGGAGATAGATTGGGGGTCCTTGTGGCGCAATCTGGCGTTTCTATCTCTTGAATTGCATGAGAAGTAGGGTTTTCTAGATTTTGACCACACATTAATATTTCTGTTGACATGACCTTGAACCCAAATCTTGGTACATGCCATTGGGCCCTGGTCTAGTGGTTCTTCTGACCAATTTTTCGACTCAATCGGACAAACACGTTCGTCAGCACTAAAAGCATTTTAAGCAAGGTACAAACAAGAAGAAGAAGAAAAGAAGAAGAAGGAGGGAAACCTGGAAACTACAATATATCATGCGGCTGCGCCGCATGATATAAGAAATCGAACGAATACAAGACCTAGCCGTGTACGCACACGGCTAGGTACGAATTCCTACAATGTATGTGTTCCTAACTTAATATTTATTGATGGTCGATCCACTTCTGAAATGAAAAATGAAGAGTCATAAAATACTGCTGATGATTTGAACTACGCGCACAGGGAAGTGCATTACCACGTGGCATGGCCATTCCCTGCCCAACACTGCAAATTCCGCTATCGGCCGTTTCTACTGGTGAATCAACGGTCACAGCAAAAAAACCTTCTGAAGCATGAATGTATTTTGCCACACACCGTGTCGCGTTAAATTAGTGGGTCGGTCTGTTTCTACCGAGCTGGATAACAGATCGACCCGTGTCGGACACGGTAAACGGGCCCAGTCGAAACATTCTCATTGTTTTGATTGGCCGTTCTATGGTGAAATGATCCCTATTAGCAAACGCATGTTTGAATTGTCAGCACACAGCAAATACTAATAATCATCTTATTACATAAAGACTGCATATTGTGCTTATTTCACATTTCAGGTGTGATCTAAACATTGGTAAGCACTCCAAATAATGTGAAAAAAAACAGGGTTCTACAAAAATTGGGGGGTGTTCTTCTGGAGAAATGTCTTCATGTCCTTAAATTTAAAACTCTGTGAGCGACTTGAATGTACCAAATGCTCAACCACTTGAGTCCACAAGATTGTTTTTATTATCTTGGTGGTCAGAGGCCCCCAGTGACCCCAGCAAATCACTCTACTCAGCTTACTTAAAGACACATCAGTGATCCATCCGCAGAGTCAAAATATTATAAATTTTGCAGAATAGCTTAAAGTGAAGACTAGTCATGCATTCTCATAAGTTATTTTTTTTCCAAACAAAATTGATATAAACGGAAGAAAACCGCTTGTCCAAAGATATGAATCTCCCGTTCAATTTGGTGTTGTAGCAAGATTCCGTACGGACAATAATAACTAAAATATCTGATTTTGTCCTTATTAGGTTGCTTTTGGTCCTATCACTATGGGGTACTTACTATATTCAAGAAATCCTGTATGTATAATATGTTTGTCTCTTGATACACTCCTTATTTTCGTCAACATTCGCCAAATTTCCACCATCTATAGTTCTACATAGTGGAAGTTTCATGCCGGAGAGCTTTTCTCAAATTCAGCAACGTACCAAGTAAAAAATACTTAAAAACAACAGAAAAACGGTCAATCCATCACTGACGCAACGGTGGCAACGCAATTTTCAACGAAAGAAGTTCGTTTGTAACAGCGTGTGGACTGCGTTCTGCGACAGTGTACAAGAGGCGAGTTGCTACGGGTTGTGTGTAGCAGAGGCCGAGTTGCTACGGGCGTGTGTACGCATTTGTTGTGTGTTGTTGACCGGTCAAAGTTGCAAGGGAGAGTTTGAGCTTCAGAATATTAAATTTATCTTCAAGTCAACGTTTCGTGCACGACAAGATATGTGATAGGAGGATACGGGGCGTTGTCGCTGAATGCACCTGCCATGGCGGAGGGTGTGAAAATATTCATAGTCGGCAGGTATCATAGTTGTCCGGGCTCCATCTATAGACGACAACGGAATTAAAGGTGAAAATAATGTTGCGTGAAGAGTTAACTGACTCGATTGCCCTATTTTTCACCATTGTTCCCGGACTGTGACCCCGGACGACTATATCTCCTGCCACACCGGTCAAAGTTGCACGGGAGAGTTTGACGGACACAAACAATCTGGACACTTTTAGTAAGTTTATTCTTCAACGTTCCTTGCATGACAGAAATGTAAATGGACACGGGGGAGTTACGATAAGGGGATTTATGGGTGAGAGAGAGAGAGAACAGGAGAGAGATAGATGGTATGTTTCGAGAAGGGCCTCTGGTGATGAAGGGTTGTAAGAAAAATAATAGAGCAAAACCATTACATTAAGCCTTACTTTATAATCAGTGGCGTGCCCATAACCGTTTTTTTTTGGGGGGGACATGACTAATTTTCCCTTAATCAGTGGCATGGCTAGGATTTTGGAGACGTGTAATGTAACTACCTACAAACAATCCGGCTGACCCGATTTTTTTTTGGAGCCGCATGGAAATCTGAAGAGCAGGGTGGGGGACTGAAGATGTCAACCTACATCAAACTGCATGCATATTTTTATTGTTATGATGCTCTGCCTGCTTAATTCATGCTAATTACCCTCATCAAAGCAACAGCTTTTCCAAAAGAAAAATGTACCAGACGAAACACAATTCCCCTGCTTGGCTACCCCTCTGCCTTCCGTATTGATTTTTTCCCCCACTGGCTGGCAAACCAAACTGCCCCCCCCCCCGGTGCCCGCATGCTCTGTTAGAATATGTCAATTCGCCTCATGCCGTTGCATTCCTGATGCCATGGCGCGTGAAGCAATTAATAAGAAGATGAAGTTTGCGGTAACTGACAGGACTACGCGAGAGTAATTTGATCCCTTTATTTTTTTATACTAAAACGTCCAGCTGGGACGATCTACTACGGATGATAGACTATACAGGAGTTTGAGGAGTTTTATGAGGAACAACAATAAACCGAAGTGCTGCACACAGTCCCGGCACAGGGTATGAGGGATTAAAAGAAAAAAAATAGAAAACCTACATAAAAAAACTCTGAGAATTCGTGTTGGCTATGCAAAATTTAACGCGTAAAATGCGAACTACAGGAAAGACAGGACCCTGTCCTTCGTGATCGCTTCTGTTTCAGTGATCGCTTCCGTTTCAGTGATCGCTTCCTTCATGGATCGCTTCCATTTCAGTGATCGCTTCCTTTCAGTGATCGCTCCCTTCCACTGCTCAGCTAGCGGGAGCCCCGCGCAAAGCGCGGAGCTCCCGCTATTATATAATAGGCTTAGTGATGCTTGCCCCTCCCCCACCCAACTTTAATTCTACCCCTAGCAGCAGCCAGGTACATAACAACTCTTTTCCTTAACTCCACTTTTAGCCTCAACATATGATACTCACAATTTTATACCCCTTTGGTATACAGACAAAGTATTCTCACATGAAAACACAAAATATTTGGCCCAGATTTGGTCATCTGTCTAAAGCAATTGTTCAACCAGCTTTAAGGCATTAACGTCCAAACTACTGACTGAATCAGGCACGGGCACACGGTGCGTTTTCTCTTTTCCTTTCCTCGCATAGTTTTCACATAAACGCTTCGTCCTAGAAGTGACACATGACGGAAGTGAAAACTTGCCAATGTGGACGCAGGGAGCCTCGGAGACAAAGGAAAGGTAATGGTGAATCATTATGAGTTATCTTCTAAGCAACTTTTGTACACTGCATTAACACTTGTGATCCACTTTGTTTTTGGTGTGGAGATCCTTGGCAACTTCTGCTGGCATTGACAGGACAGCTTACCAGACCTGCTATGGTAATGATATTGGCAATACTTTTAAGAATGTTAAGGTCATGGTGGCTTTTAGGGCATGCAGATTTCATTGAATAAATTGGCCAATTTGACAAAGCTAACATAGAGCCTACTCTCGTAGGCCTTTACAATGCAGTTTTGATTCAGAGTAAATGTCCCCTAGAGCTACAGTGTATGTACACTGCATGTTGAGGCAAAATGTCAACTAAAATATGTTTCTCGTAAGATGAAACGTGACCGTGTTAAGTGTCTAAAGATTCAATTTAAATAGTTTATAGGGCTATTTTTTATTGTGAATGTGTGGGATGTGGTGTGCATGTAGGTGTGTGAACATTAAAGGTGCCTTTCATGATTCTACTATCCCCTCTTTTTATCATGTTCACTATAATCCGAGAAAATCTTAAATTACAAATTTGGAGTTGATTCCAATCTTGCGGTTTTGTTTAGGAGCAATTGCTTGTTTCCTACACGGTCCCATACTGGCTACTGTGCCAATTTCCGTTTACAGACAGAAAATATGAAATGCTAATTTGTTTACAGATGGGACCGGCGAATTTGCATGTAATTAGATACACAATGGATTCTAAGGCAACAGTTACCATGATATAAATCTCAACTTTTGTGGAATCACAAAATCCCCTTAATGAACATTTCGTGGAATACAGTGAACTTGATTTTGACCATGAGTGAGTTAGTGAGTGAAGTGAGTGAGTGAGTGAGTGGTGAGTGATGAAGTGAGTGAGTGAGTGGAGTGAGTGAGTGGAGTGAGTGCGTGGAGTGAGTGAGTGAGTGAGTGAGTGAGTGAGTGAGTTAGTGAGTTAGTGAGTGAGTGAGTGAGTGAGGAGTGGTGGTGAGTGAGTGGTGACGTAGTGCGGTATGAAGCAGCTCATTACTGTGATCGGTGTGTGCCATGCACATCTTAATGCTTTTTAGTGGAAGCATGATTGTATGATTTTGTTTTGCATGTTTATATAGTTGAGTATTTTGCAATGGCATTTTCATAATCCTGCTGTAATTTAGCTTAGGCTCACAAAGACAAACCATAAAATGAATGAATGATAAGTTAAATTACATGGAGTTAGAGGAGGCCATGTCCAATATCATCTGAGTAAACATACTCTGTAGCCTTAGCTATAGTGTATTCCACCACCAAAAATGTGTAGAATATAGTGGAGGGTAGATAGAAAGTTATTTGGTTGGTTACTCAGAGGGGGATATACTCGTTTTATGAACCTCATATATACAGATCCCCTGTCATCTGATTGGTTAAAAGTGGAGGCATAAATTCAATAGCTTAAAGAATTGAACCAAACAAGGCAATATTCCCTGGGGAGAGCGGCCATCTCATTCATGACCTATTCCCTGGACAACTCTTCCCAACATAGAGACTTGCTGTACGGACTATATATCCATCCGTATTAGAGTGTACATATTGAAGCTGCATGGTGTAAAGAGATGAATATTAGCAGACCGTATTTTGTTTACTCGTATGGGGGGAGTCTGTGCTGTAGTGTAAATTCTGATACAAACCGGGGATAGAAACAAGAGCAAGGGAATGGCTGAGTCGCAGCATCAGTAGGCCTACTCATGCTTTGAGGTTGTGGTTATTACTGCTCGTACTTGAAACCTATACCCTCTGATGTTGTTGAAAGCGATATGTCATAGCGCCATCGCCCGGCGTCGCGCTTTGGCGTTTTGGAAATTTTATTATAAATGGCTGCGCCCATGGCAACGGCACTCAGTTTGACGGGGTCGTGGCCACGATTTTCGACCCGTTGATAAGCACTAGATCCAAAGATTTTGCATTAAATCAAGAAACATTGTGTATAGGTGATTGTAACAGAATATAAGTTGGCATATCACATTTAGTCGTGATTGTGCTGTGTGTTTTCATCGTGTTAGAGAAATGTTTGAAGCGGTGATTGTAAAAGTTGCTGATTCGGCTTCGGTATCTGGCAAGGAAAATTGTACACATCTTGCCGACAAAAAAATGGCAAGAAGTCGATTAACGACGGCGATCTGTTTTTGGACTCCAACATCACTTCCTCAACACAAGAAGGTTTATTGGCATTCTTGACAGTTTTGACCCTAAGTTACACAAAGTTGTTAAACCATGCATTCACGCCATGACAACATGGCCTCCAATCTTCATGAGCTCACATGATATAAGACGAGTGAAGGGGTAGAGTCCTGTGTTATGACAAAATCTATATATTCGGCTATCAAACAAATATTGACTGCTTTTTATTTGGAGCATGGTTTAAACTATAAGGCCCGAGGTGATCTCGCACCATACATGGATGGCCCATCGGCTTCTCTGGGGCATAGTATGGTTTCGAGATCACCTGGCCATATAGTCCAGCCTCTCCACATAAACGATGGGAAAGGTTTTCACTTTATGTTTGAAGGTGGTTCTCTGACTAAAATTTTTCCGGGGAACACGATCCCACCGCCGTTTTTTGAAAAATGTGCCAACAGTGTTTTTTTCCGGGGGTGCTCCCATTGTGGGGGTCGAATTAACTATTCATATCTGTGGCCAATTATTGTATTTTGGTGCTGCATTTATTGTTTTCAGCCATGACAAATCGATAACAATAATTTTCAAAAATCCAAAATAGCTTGCCGTATTCCTGAAATTCAAAAGGCCCCAAATTACACTTTCTAACTAAATGAAGAAATGACCTGTGTACTAGCAGTTCTAATGGTTTTAAGTGTTTATTAGATGTGGTCATGGGTACAAAGAATATACATTTTTGGGTCTGTTTTCACAAAATCCAAAATGGCCGTCAAATACAAGAAAATCCAAAATGGCTGCCATGAAATGACGCATAATTTGACCAAATTATAGTTATGCATAATACACCACCCGTCGTTTGGACTTAAGTGTATTTTTATCTTTCAGTACTCTTGATATATCCAGCAAATTGCAAACGTTTTTGAATTCCAAAATGGCTGCGCCCTGTCCTCAAAATTCAAAATGGCGTCCCAATGTCACACTTTTTTACCAAATGATAATGTCAAGGGTCAGCTGATGGCAATTGATTAGCTTTCCCTCGCATTTGTAACCCAATTATAGTTTTGACCCCTCTTACAGTGTCTTTCGGGCGCGAGTGCTATAGCCTCACGCTTCCATACTCGGACATGAAAAACAATGGGGTCTTTTGGTGAGAGACATTCGAATTGCCCCCCCCCCCCACCCCCCATAAAGTGGTTTTCGGGTGACATTTTGCTAAATCTTCCTAAAAATGGTGTCTTTGGGTGAAGTTTTGCAAAATATTTCTGAAATAGAGGTTTTAGGGGAACATATTTCAAAATTTCCCTAAAAAAGTGGGCTTTCGGTGACAGTGGTAAATTTGCCAAAAATGTGGTTTTGTGGTAAACAGTTTAAATGGTGTCTTTGGGTGACAACGATGATGAAAATGTGGGTCCTTAAGAGCCTTACATAGTCCTATGCCTCAACCTCCAAAGTGGGAGTATGTTCCCCCCGGGTGTAGCCCATTAATAGTTGACCCCTCAGTAAAGTGTCTACATCGTTGCGTGAGTGCTATAGCTTCCTGGTGGGGAACACTCACATATGAATTGTATATCGTGAAAGACTGGCGCTTCCAAACTCGGGCATTCAGTAACAGAGATGTGCAAACGATGGGGTCTTTTGGTGGTAGACATCCACATTGCCCCAAAATAGGAGATTTTGGGTGCACAATTTTGCTAATCTTCCCAAAAATGGTGTCTTTGGGTGAAAGTTTTGGCAAATTTTCTAAAAAAAAGATGTCTTTGACACAAATTTTCCAAAATTGGGTGCTTGTGTCAAGTGGTAAGATTTGCAAAAAAGGTGTCTTTGGCTGAACCTTTTTTTTTAAATGGGTTCTTTGGGTGACAACGATGCTGAAAATGTGGGTCTTAAAGAGACACATCTGGCACATTGAAAAATGTGCGGGCCCTCAGATTTTTCCAATCGATATTTTTGCATGGCTGTAAGGGCTTTATTATACATAGCCCTCACCCGAAATTATTAAGACCAATCAGCTTCCTTATGGGTATACGGAACGATTTTATCATTCGCGTCGCCGGGGCGACGCTAATTCAGCGACGACGAAAATGGCGTTTGACACAATACAACGCACGCCGTATGAATGTTTCCCACGCTATGCACACTGTTTGAATCTGTCTAATAAGCCTTTGTGGTTTTAAATATCAGTGAGTATTAGGTCAAAAAAATATTCATGTAATATAACAACATTTGGTGATTAAGTTATGGAAAACTTAAGGTGGCTACAAATTACTTGGATGTCTTATCCTCATGTCAATGTCCCTATCTGGTGTTGGGGTAGTTTTTTTATTTGTAAAATATCTCTCTGTTCTTCCAATGCCTTAGACTATCATTGAGAGCAAATTGAAGAAATTTCATTTCATATTTTGTGAAAATGTTCCAGTGCCGCTTTAAGAGCCTTACATAGCTCGTGCCACCTCTGATATCACATGGCATTTTATGTATGTCAGTCATAAAATGATTGCACAAGATCGTACTGCTTGTTCCTATATAAGGCCAACAATTCAAAATCAATATCAATGAACCAAGTTAAAGGTGCTTGTTCCGGTTATGTCCACCGTGTTCTCTACTTGATATGAGAGCCTGACATCTTGGCACCAACGGACGCCCTATCAAGTACCGTGGGAAACAATCTTGCAGGTTGTTGATGGTAAACATAATGCATATGCAAAGTCCCTATTCGATACTCTACTATTATTGATGGTTAACCACTAAAACAATCGTTTTTTGTTTATATCTTTATAAAAATGGATTCGCAGGCGGCAAATGTCAGGACACAATGAGAAAATCGCTCTATCATCATCTGTAGTCAAAATTCGTACTACTTCCGGCTACATTAGGGGGGGTCCCAAAGACATCGGAACACGCACCTTTAACGCCTAAAGTTGCATTTATGATCCTCCGGGGCAGCCGCTTGGTCCCCGTAAATGGCGCAGAAGGCGGCGCCTATCCCGTTCCCAAACTTTTGCAAGTCAGCGAAAGCTACAGTAGGAGGGGGTTATCCTCTTGTTATCTCCGTCGTGTTTAATTCCCTACTCCAGAAATAACAACACAGCGCCTATGGTTCAAGCATATACAAACTTTGCTCATAAAAATAGAAGGTCTTTGATGAAATTTTTTTCCAACAAAAATTGGGCCTTTTGGATGACAGTGGTGAAAACCTTTTTTTAAATGATTGGGTGAAAGTGATATATCCGATAATAATGCTGTGAAATTATTTCACAGGGGTGGCGCCATGAGGGTGGCAAGGGGCGGGCTTGCACCCCCCCCCCCTCCTAGATTTTCGAAATTTATGAAAAACGGGTTTTACTACGCAATATTGCACAATACACCATCATTGTTTTTTACCAAATAGGTTCATTTTACTAGCTGTTTTTTTCTCCCCCTATGATGTTTCGCACCGCCAAGATTTATTTACCCTGGCGCCTCCCCTTATTATTTGTATTTTTAGGCCACAAAGACAAAAATAATTGCTGGATTATACCAGAAACTCAAAATTCCATCCCAAATGGACAAATATTTAGATGCAAATTATGATTATGTGCGATGTTGTTTTCTTAGTCTTTTTTGACGTTCTTGCTATATGTGATAACATTGCTTAATGTAATTTTGCTTGTTATATATCGCCGAAAAGATTATTTTAAAAAATTCAGTTAATTCGGAACAGTTCGTGATGTTATAGAGCGACTGTTTGTATCACCGCTGCCCTGTATTTCGGACAGAAATACAAAATTGGCGAATTTTCTTCTTCCAGAGTGAGATTGAATTTACACGTCATGATAAGGCACACAAACACTATACTTTGGCCAACCGTTCAGGTGATATGAAATCTCAGACTTTTTTAGGCACGTCGGGGGGGGGGGGGGGTTCTGAGGATCAAAAAATGCCCCTTTAGCTTTAACTTGTTCATTGATTGGGCATACAATATTGTTTTGGCTTCTATAATATAGGAACAAGAAATACCATCACGTGCAATCATTTAATGTGCTGCATATATAAATGCCACTGTTTCATATCATGAGGCCAACACCCGGGGGCTCCCCGACCCCATTTAAAAAAAGGTATCCCACACACCCAAAGACCCCACCCCCCCCTTTTTTTTGGCAAATATAACTGAAAGACCCAAATTTTTTGGAAATTTTGAAATAATTTTGCCCAAAGACCTCTATTTTTCAGGAAAATTTTGGCAAAACGTTCACCCAAAGACTCAATTTAGCAAAATTGTCACCCGACAACTTCTTTTTTTTTTTGCACCTGCAATTCCGGATGTCCGCTCACCCAAGACCCCTTGTTTTCATCCTCTGTCACTGAATGCCCGATTTGGAAGCCCAGCCTCACACCCATATACATTTCATATGTGAGTGTTCGTCACCGCGAGGCTTATAACGCACTGCCGCACGAACGACAAACTGTACTGAGGGGGTCCAAACTATTAATTGGGCGACAACACAGAGGGCAATAAACTCATTAATTTGGCATCACCCTTACTACCCATACGGTGAAATGGATCATTTGGTCAAAAAAGTGACCATTTTGGACGCCTTTTGATTTTGAAAGGCAAACGGCACTCCATTTTTGGATATTCAAAACTGTGTCATTTGCTGGATATGTCAAGAAGTATCTAGAGAGATAGAAAACATCCTTACGTTCCAACGATTGGTGTGTTTATGCATACTAACTTTGGCCAATTTATGTGTCATTTCATGGCAGCCATTTTGGATTTTCTTTCTTGTATTTGAAAGACGGCCATTTTGAAATTTTGAAAACGACCAAAAATGGTTTCTTTGTACCCAAACACATCTAAATTGACACCAAAATCAATTCGAAACTGCTAGTAAACCGTGTCTATTCTCATTTCGTTAGAAAGTGTAATTTTGGGCGTCCATTTTGAATTTTCAGGCATACGTCCAGCCATTTTTGGTGATTTTGAAAATAATTGCAATCGATTTTGTCATGGCTGAAAACATATACATGCACACCAAAATTACAATAATAGGCCACAGGATACTGAAAACTAATTTCGACCCCCAAAATGGGAGCACCGCCCGAAAAGCACTTTGGGCATACTTTTTGTCAAAAAACGGCCTTTGGGATCGTGTTCCCCGGAAATTTTAGTCCAGAAACCACTTTCAATATAAAGTGAACACCCTTTTCCCATCTTTTAATGTCTGAGAGGCTGACTAATAGTTTCAAACCACGCCCCTCATAGCAGTCATATTTGTATAATCTCGTGTAATGAGCCAATCAGAGATTATTGTAAAAAATTGTGTAAGACCCAGGGGTGTTAAGAAATACATACTCAGGGTTCTCGCTTAGTAGGATTTTTGCATCATATGACAGAAATAATTTTCACTGGACTCAATAAATTCAGAATGAGTCACAAAATGAGGTCACTTGGACCACCATAATTCCGGGAGGGGCGGCCAAGAAATCCAAATTTCATACGTCTCCATTGGTTGACACGTAAAAGCGAATCTTGACGAAAAATTCTTTTTTATATGTTGTCAAGGATTTTTCTTATTCCAAAACCGTTGGAGCTGAAGAATCAACTCCACTGAAGGGTTTTTCCTGATTTTTTTTGTATTAATAATGAAAGAGGACGAGGTCGTAGTGGGTCAAATGGGAACACCCATTACCGAACCACATCAAAGCACCAAATTGGTTTGTAGTTTGCACTCCTATTGCTAGATTTCTTTTTGTCATTTGGTAACTCCTTTTTATGAATGAAGCTTGGCCGGCACCGCCTGCATAATTTCTAAGCTTTTGAAAGGCAAAAAAATATGTTCCAAAACTCAAAAGCAAATTTATAGACATAACATTTCCTGCAAAATATGCAGCAATACCAAGTAAAAAGTCTTATTGTGGGAAAACCCAATCAACAATTTTGCATGGCTGATTTACTAATTTGTATTGTCCGACAGAAAACCACTGGTTAAACATTACAACAAGGAATGTCATAATACCTCGAACGTTTCATCATCACCCAAGGCAGAGTAGAAATCAGGAAAATCTTATATGCACCGTGTATTCGGAACTGATAACCCTGATTAGAGTGTGGAACTACCAACATTTGGTAGGCGTCCCTCGGACGACAAAATATTCACTGGAACCACTGGACCTAAGTGTGAATCCCTGGTTAGTGGCACAAGATTGAGGCCGTGTTCTACCTTACACCTGGGCTATCTAAACAGTAAGCACTAGGTGTTCAAAATGCTGACTCACAGCCTCTGTGAGGGGGCAGGTTGGCCCCCCCCACCGAATTTTGCCAGAAAAATTGCAAAAAATCATGCTAAATCAGCCATTTTGTTAAGCCCTCTTACCACGAAAAATTGAACCTTTTGACCCCCTGAAGGGAAAATTTCCAAAACTGGGAAATTGCCCTCAGAAGCGGACAGGCCCATGTACGCCACTGAATGCTCACATATAGTTTTAGGGTCCCTCCACCTGTTATGCTACCCCCCCCCCCCCACCCCCCCCCCCCCCCCCCCCCCCCCACCCGTGATTTGATGTAAAGTCAGTGGAAGTTGTAATTTTTGCGAGGTTTTATTTTAATGGCAAAGCAACAATTTATATTAAATTTGGAAACTGATTTGAGATCACACATTTGCATCTCCAAGAAACAGAATGACTCCAAAATTGTTGATGGATAATAATCTTGTAGCACCCTTTTCACAGTTCACACCAACACTGCTTTACACCATTTCCCCCCATTAGGATATTCCCTGAAACAGGTTGTGCTTGCCACACTACTCGCTACTACTGTACGCAACCCAACTAGAGTCAGCATTTACGGAATATTGGATAAATTGCAGAAAAAAAAATTCCGATAAAACAACATCAACTGGGAATTTAAGGGCCATTTTGGAAGCATTTGGGGGCACGGTGACAACAAACATTTTAAATCAGAGAATCCATCTACACTTCATTGCTTAGAGATGTCGTGGATTCTCCACCAATGTGTAATTTTCGGCAGCTTACTACTGGCGTTTCTAGAAAAAAAATCAATGATATTTGCCTCGCATCCGATGCATAATTGTTAAATGTACTTCCAGCCAGCGACAAATGCCGTGGGAAATCGCCATTCATTTTGTTCTCCTTTTCCTTTTTTTCAAGTTGGTACTATATTTGTACCCTGCAGAAACGTCTCCTCCCTATGAGAAACTCCGTCACTATTCAATACTTTTTAATCGTTTCTGAATTCTAAAATAAAAATTGTCCCAAAGCACATGCTAGACTTTCATTCCCTCCATTTCACAGTGTTCCATTTCCTCTGACCATTTACAAGATATGTGGCACTCGTTTTGTGTGATTAGTCCTCTGGAATATTTATAGCGCTGGATATTTTTTATAAACGCTATTTTCATGACACCTATTCTAGGGCTAGCCACAGGGTCATTCCTCTACAAACACTCGTGCTGGTTTTGTCAGTTCATTATGATAACGTCTCACAATTAGCTCTGTCCTCTCTCTGGTAAGGTGACAAATGGAAACAAATTACTCAGCAGTCTTTGAACCATTGAAGATATGTGTACAGATAATAGCTGCCCTATTAACGGAGCGCCGATCTTTGAAAAGTGCTCTAAGTTTTCGAGTTACCCTCCCCGCCGTACAACAAACACAACCACCTTTTATTTGCAGGATAAATATATGAGATTATTAAAAAAAATTATGTGTTGTGGTTGAAATATTTGGTGGTAAGGGGCGATTTCCTAGGCCGAAAAATAACATTTTGGGCTGCAAATTAAGCGCATTATATTATTTTTTTTTTTAAAGTACAAATATTTAGCAATCTCATTTTTATGGTATCACTTTTTGTTAATTGATTTAGGTTTTATACATTGCATAAAGGTTTTCAGGTTAATACTCGTTGTGGTGAAGTGATAAAAAGGATGTTTTTTTAGGAAAAAAAGTGATTTGGGGCTAAAATTCTAGACCCTTTATATATTGTATAAAACAAATCTATAATATTTGTCCAGAGAATGATTAGTATTGCATCATGATTAAAATTTGTTTGCGAAGAAATTAATAATTATCTTGATATTCTTCAGTTTTAGCTCAAAAAGTTTTTTGACCACAACCATCATTTTTTAAAATTTTTTACTATCTTTTCCAATAGAAGTGGTTGTGTTTTTGTTTGTACCGTCATGGGAGGGGTTTGCGACATTTTGCAACAATCCAAACCGCTCCACTATATAGAAATCTATGTATAAAGACGCCACTCTGCTCTCATGCACTGGGGTAGAGTCAGTGGAGGGCGAGGACACGAGGTGGATGGACTCATACTTCCTTCCACTGTGCAGGGTAGAATTTCGTTGCTTTGTTGTAGAATTAGTCTGTATTCCCCAAAACATATTTTGCAGGAATCATCTAATTCTCTACTGTGTTAAATTCTACAGTTTACGAGAATCAACAAACATTGATTTCATACAATCAGTTTACAAGAATCTTTGTGAGAATTGATTCTCGCCGAAATTCTAGCCCTGCTGATGTCTTCAGACACTAGCCCTTCAAATATCAGGGATGTAAGTGTAAATGGGTCAATATTATTGATTTCCCTGAAATTGATCCTCCGGCCAATGCCCCAGCGCCGAAACACATGCATGACACTAAACTTTTATGCAAGAATCATCCAAACAAAAGGCTACATGAAGTTGTTAAAAGGTGGGGATTTATCCCATACCAAAAATTGTGGGTATACTTTTTATGCCGAAATAACATACTCCAGTCATGGGGGAAGGGGTCTCACAATGGTAGGTAGAAATGAGTATGTGCCGTTATAAGACCCCCTCATTTCCATGGCTCTTTTTCAGTTCTAGTGATCCGTTTAAGGACGCCTTTCAGTTACAAAGATCCTACTTTTAATGTCCCAAGCCATATTCTACAAAATTTGTTTGAAATACCTCAAAAAAGTTGATGGAAATTGGGGAAATTGCCAGCTTATTTTCTGAAATTTTTGGAAAAAACCTAGATCCAGAGACCCATTTTGGGGCCTCAAATCAGCTTCAGAGTCTCAATTTTTTAAAAATCTGCGGGGCACATTCTCTAACCAAAAAAAGTTGAGTACCCAGGGGTTAACTGATTCCTGCTTAAATTACAATCTTCGCACCTTTCAGAATCTTAGACCCCCCCCAACAATAACTACAAGTTATCCCCACCAATTAAAGGCTGACTCAGAGAGTTTTGAGGCCCTGAGGAGAGAGTGCAAAACAATTTTCACACAAATTATGTTTTGGCAGTACATAATGCTGGTCAATACTAATCACTGGTTAAATAGCAAGCCTAAAGAGTATTTCATATAGAAAATCACAACTTTGTCAAAATTTCGGGGATCCGGAATTTTTGTTAGATTAACGTATGTTTCTTTATGGCCACTGTTATACTTCACATAAATGTTTACTGCATGGAAACGAAAAATCCGAGTCATCTCAAACTTTGGAATTGGGCATTTTTAGATGACTATCTTTAGTTCTAGTTTTGACTATTTTAGATTAAATACACAAAAAGTATATTTGAAAAATCTCTGAGTCAAGTGGGGCATACATCTCTTTGTTTTTGTTTTTTTTTTAAATAAGCAAGTTTTGTTTTAACTGGTAATTGTTCATTTTGACATTTAACCCTAACGCGGCCCGGACGACAATTGTGTGTGCAACGAAAACGTTGTATAGTTGCGTACAGGTTGGTGGAAAATGTTTCCCGTTGCATCTCGACGTCACACAAATATTTTTTGGTTTATCGCGCCAAATGGACTTCTCATTGCCACCTCATTGCATCTGGGCGTTACCGGAAAATTGCGCGATGTTCCTCGTTGCATTGGGCAGTCGTTACGGAAAATGACGCGAGGTTACCTCGCTGCATCTTGGCCGTCTTCCGGAAAATGACGCTGTCCTTCGTTGTTTTACACCGGGGACGTCATTCCGGGAAAATGAGGCGATCCTTTTCACTGCATTTCGGACGGTTTGCACGCCGAAGGCGCAATGCTTTTCATTCAGGCGGGGGTGACACTGTGTACAAATGCCCATAGGAACATTTCGATATCGATGGTGATAGCCAGTGTTCGATTTAGAAAATAAAAGTTACATGCACAACTGGGGTTTCTCAGAAAATGGGAGAATAACACAAAAATCTGCTGCCAAGCAGAATGAACATGCACAAAGCAAAGTTACATGCATCTGTGCATGTACATGTAAAACCCCTCTAAATCGAACATGGTGATAGCGCACCATTTCGATAAGCGACTTTAATTATGCATAAACGATTATGAAGTTAAAAGGAGCAAGACGTAGCGTAATAGCGCGACTCACGACTATGAAGTAGGTATAGCGCCATCACGAAATGGCGAATATAAGCTACAGATTTCATGCAGATCAGTGTTGCAGTACGCAGCCATATTTATTTATTTATTTATTTATTTATTTATTTATTATCCCTGTTCTCATAGCATTCGCACGCGATGTTCATCGTTGCATCTGGGAGTCTTTCCGGAAAATGGCGCGATGTCATGTTGCATCTGGGCCGTCTTCCGGGAAATGACCGCAGATGTTCCTCGTTGGCATCTGGGCCGTCTTCCGGGAAAATTACGCGATGTTCTTCGTTGAATCTGGGCCGTTAACGCACTTACACTACTTATTGCCTGATGCGGGAAAAACGGCCGAGATGCAATGAAAACGCACAAATTTGTTTCTCGTTGCATAGGGGCCGTGAAAAATAAAATAGATTGCACCTCGTTGCATTGGGCCGTTGGTGGACACGACCCGGTCCGGGTTAGGGTTAAATGGTGCTCCCTAAGCCAAAAACCTGCTATGCAAAGGTACAGTGATTTCTTAGATGAGTTGAAGACTTTCAAGAGACATCTACAAGGTAAAACTACCTCATCTGACTAGCAATACTGAGAAATCAATAGATCCAAAGGGGCATGCAATCAATCGATAAGAGAATCCAATATAAGCTTCTCCCACCACAACATGTGACAAGTCAAGCAACAAGCATTCACTACTGAAGTTAATTTTTGTTGACTATTTTTTCAATAAATGTGCAACCCCGCTGAAACCCATCTTTGTTAGTGATAAATGTTTCACATTTTCCATGCATTCTTGTCGCAGGGCAACTTATTTGCACAAAGTGAAGCTACTTGCAGAATTCACAAAAATCAAGAAGTTTTTGGTGCATTTTTGCTAACAACCACCCACAATTTTGAATGTAAATTGATTTTTTTAAAAACTGTATTCCTATGTTTTGTGGCTCAGAAGTATAGAAAAAATACAGCAAGTAACTTGTGCGATCCCCCCTGGCAAGATGGCGGTATGGACATGACCTCAGATTACCTTGACCTTGGTCCATGAGCCTTTGACATCATCCTCCTATGCGGAAACCCCTATTTGAGTTTATTGCAGAGGGTGATATTGGAGCCCCTACCACCATTCACAAGATTTTTGGGTAAATGGGTCATGATCCAAGAAAGATATCATCAGCTTCCCACAATGCATGCTTCCATGGAGGTTTTTTGTACAGCTACTGATATGAATCGTAGAGACGAAACATGGCTAAATTACAATATTGATCGCAAACTTGCATTTTAAGAATGTTTCAATCACTACGATTCACATGATCCCCTGTACAAAAATCTCCATTGGAAGCACTGCTTGTGGAAATCTACTGATATCTTCTCTATGTGATCCATCAAAACTTAAGGTCAATTGCCCCCGATCAGCTAATAGCCGCGTCCCCGGAAAAAGCCCCCAGATTTTTAATTTACCGGAAGTGTCACCTTTTGTATCAGAAGAAAGCTACTATTTTTCTCATTTACCACCCTGTTAAATCTTGGAGCCAAGGGTGTTTGGTTTGGAAGATTGAGCGAACAATGTGTTCCCCATTTTGGTCTACCAAATATTAATTTTCACCGTTTCATATGGGGAGCTCTCGCATCAAAACGGATTGAAATATCAGCGCGAAACTTTAGAGATGGGGTCTTGAATAAAGGCCAAGAATAAGATGAACTTCATTCCCTTAATCGGGCCCATCCCCCTTTAAACACATACAACCCGCCTTTTACACTCCATTTTTCATCACCCTGCAAAGCACCAGTACTTTTTAGGTGACCATGCATGAAATGTCTTGTGCTTCTTAAATTCTTCAACACTTCTTATCCCTAAGACAAAAAGCTTCAAGTTTTGACTTACGTTTGGTGGGCAGAATGGTGGAAACTTAAAGGGAAATATCCTACTACTTAAAATACCATTTGCTAGGGTGAAATTTGTGTAGAAACTGAATCTGAAATAAAAAATGCATAATTAATTAACTTGAAAATTTTTCCATAGCATGTACAGGCACATTTTCTGTTCTGCCCAAGGTCCTCAAATTTGAGCAAAGATCGGCCGCAAAAAAAATAATTCCATCAAAACGGGGACTCTCAGGCAGGGCTAACAAATATAAACTTTTGCTCTATAGGAGGTGCTTGGCTAAGCAAGTTTATATTTTGTTTAGCCTTAAAACCTCACAGTTTTGAAGGACTTATTTTTTTTGCGAAGGCCTTTATTTTTTTCACCACCCTCCCCCCGAAAAATTTGGTTTAGGGTAGGGGTAACCATATTCTGACATTATTTTTTTTTCAGAACATTTAACTTAGTCAAGTTTATATCACTATATAACTATTGAAATACTGGAACAAAGACACAAGAGGCATCACCATAGCTCATACCATTGAGGAGTTATGGCTTTCAATCACAAAATCGGTCTGAAAATTGCATTTTTTCCCAAATCATTGTCACCCTGACCGCCGACTTTCTAACCCTGTTACAAAAAAATAAAGAAATGATTGATCCCCTTTACTTATTTGAATATTACAAATGTACCCCTGTCACAATGATTAGCATAAAGATTAGTCCATTACTAGGAGTTTTCATGTTTATGACACTCCACAGGAAAATTAGCCAGAGTCAAAATTTTGTCACCCCGAAAACGGCCATTGTTTGGCTAAATTGGCCAAAAAAACTGAATTTTTCTCAAAATCGTTTAAAACTATGGTTTTTAGTGCCAAAATTTGAAAATAATGACATTTTACCCTTAGAAAACATGTAAGTAATCAAGAATTTTGGACTGTTTTCACCCCTAAATATTTTTTTCACACCCGTATCCGCTAAACGTAAGTCACAGCTTGAATGCTGTCATAAGTATGACATTATATTCGCTACGAAGTGTTAAATGAATCCGGTCACATTACTATGTCCACTGGATCACGCTTTTGAGTCCTGCACCACGATCGAAAATGATCACTACACCAAAGTTCTACGGCCTGCGATAACATTCCAAAAGGTGCGTGACCCAGTAACCAGGGAGTTATGTAACCACTTCGATTGGGGAAAAATTTCTTATCAGTATTACCATTTCAATGCATTATGGGATTGTTCAAACAAACCTGAGTTTATTGGTTATATTTTGGAATCAGTTTTGAGCAATGAGAATGTAAACAAATTTAATTCTTTCATCACAAATTGCCTTATAATGTCAATTTAAGCATCAGCTTTAATATAAATTAATGTGTTGAAATGTTTAGGAAAACTACCAAAAGTTGTCAAAATGCTACCAAAAAACAAAATAAGTTTACCATCCCTAGTTTAAAAATTTATATGGGCTTTATACACTGCATATATTAGTCACATGCTAACATTGGTAAACTTAACACGGGTTAAAGAAAAATAGGAACAAATAACCAGTAAACAGGAAATCAATGAAGCACTATGCAACAATTTAAGCCCCACATAAAGATTCAGCATACAAACTCAAAAGCGGCAATAGAATGCCGGCGTATTCACAGGTCTTAACGCGGCAGTGCATAGCTTTTAAAATGCTCCTTCAAAAAAAATGTCATCTCTTATGAATTGTTCATTTAGATTGACCGAGCATCAAGCCACTGTATCCCGCATTGATGATTTGGTTGTCCTCATTACAAGACGGACACTAAAACCTGTGTGACTTAATTACAGTGTAAACAAGTCATGGGAATTAAGGTACACGGAGCTCTTCCGATCTTATAAAATTAGAAAAACTGGAACTCAATTGGGAGAATTCCAAATATCTCTCTCTATTGATTAAAGTACAATGGAGAATTCATACATTGGTCGAAAATAGAACAAGTTTTCCATTTTCCCCTGGAAAAATACATTTCCCTCTTTTATTAAAATACTACTAATAAAAAAGCGTCTTATTTTGTTGTTTTTGCACCTTGTCAGTGGTCTGAGATCTCTCAGTGATTTAGAATTTCGTCGGTCTTTCACTGGAAAAATCAAGGGGTAGGGGAACATTTTTGTATTTTTGGAATTATTCTATCTTGAAATGAACCAGTTAGGTATCATTCAAGCTCCATTAAATTCGCATTAACTGGAAAAAAACTTACAGGTAAAGCAGTACTGTAGACCCTTCCTTTCCAGAGATGATTGGGCAAAGTTGAATTTTTTGTTCGAAAGTGCTAAATTTGAATGTCATTGTCACGGGACTGTCCAATTGAATGGTTCTGGTGTGAATTATTAAATAATTTAGAAAACAAATACATGACTCCAATAAGGGAGTAACTTTAAGTTTTAAACTGAACTTTTATAAAGGGTCATATATATATATTGTAGCCTCTGTAAGTATTCAAAATTGGCCACAAATCATATTTTGTAGCAAAATGTGTATGATACAGGGTTTTCGATTAAAATTCATAATCTATGGACATTTAAAGCTTATTAAAAAAAAAAAAACATAAAAATTGTTATATTTGCTCCGATATGATTTTGTTCACACTTTGCACTAGCACCTCAGTCAATTCTTAAACCACCGTCTTAAGCAAATCTCTGACAGTACCTTTTAACACCAGCCAGGAACAAAGCGAAGTGTGTGATATGAATGTTGTTGCATTAATGTTTATTTGTTCACAGTTAATTAATTAATACACTCTCAACATTGCTTGATGTTGGATTACTTTTTAATGAACTGAAATTTCCATCAAAGCATGATCTTGAAATAAAAATCAGGGATCAACAATCCTAATAGGTTTATTTGTAACAATGACGTAATTAAAATTTAGACTGCTAATGGCACCATTTTGTTGGTCATTTGGCTTGAGAAACTAGACGGCTTTCAGTCGCTCCTGAAATTAAATCATTTAGTGTATTTCTCACACATATGAACCTTGCCTATACAAGTCACCTAAAATGCTCAATTCAACTTTCAGATGAAACGCATTTTTCATTTTGATGCAGTAAACAGCTGCTCTATAGGATACTGTGTAAACAATACAAAAATTCCAGATCCAGAATTTTATAACAAAGTTGTGATTTTTTATATGAAAGGACATCGATTTGAGCTTAGCTATTTCACACAATGGTTAATATGCCGACTGGCATTTTCTATATGCAAAAAATATGATGTGTTTGAAAATGAGGGTGCCCTACTTGGGAAATCTCTCAGTCAGCTAAGTTAAACACCTACAGAAATGTATAGGAATATTTGTAAGGAACAAAAAAACATCTGATGCATTCATCATTCATGGTAGAATTTACGGCAAAATGTGTAATTTTCAATTGTAATCATGCCAAAATTGTCGCCTGCCAGACGATTAAAACCATCTTAATTTTACAGTTTGCGCACGCTACGTGGGCTTTAAAAACTAAATATGGGTGCAGGCCATGCATTCTGTAATTTAAAAATCCAGATTTTCTGGACATCAATTTACATTTCCAGGTGTGTTAAGCATATTATAGTACTATGTTTAGAGTAATGATTTTCAAAATCTTATCCTATTGTTAAACTACTGTAAAAAATTGAAAGGCCATCTATTTCCTACACCTACGCTGCCCAATTTTAGTAGCTTACAATGTACACTTTGTAATTATTTTACAAAAAGAAGATGGATAAAAATGAGAATCTTGATGCAGAACTTGTTTGGACAGTTAAAGTTCATTCTCAGGCTTTATCAAATTTCTTGGCTTTTAAAGTGGCACTGGCACATTTTCACAAAATATGAAATTTCTTCAATTTGCTCTCAATTGATAGTCTAGGCCATTGGAAGAATAGAGATACATTTTACACATAAAAATAACATACTCAAAAACAAATAGGGATGTTAATAGGAGGTTAAAGACATCCAGGTAATTTGTAAGCCAACTTTTAAGTTTTCCATAACTTCAATCAACAAATGTGTATATTACATGAATATTTTTGACTTGTACTCACTGATATTAAAACCACAAAGGTTATAGACCGATCAAACAGTGTGCATAGTATGGAAAACATGCATACGGCGTGCGTGTTCTTGTGTTAAACGCCATTTTCGTCGTCTGCTGAATTTAACGTCACCGGCGACGTTAAATTATAAAATCGTTCTGTTTACCCATAAGGAAACTGATTTGGTCTTAATCATTTCAGGTGAGGACTTTTGTATATAAAAGCCTTACAACCATGCAAAAATATCGATTTTGAAAAACTTGAGGGTACACTATTTTTCAAATGTGCCAGTGTCTCTTTAAAGGACATAATGTGAAGTTGGTTGATTAACATGTTAGATTGATGGGAAACATCTATCCAGTCAGATGGTATGACAACAAATAGCTGGCCACCCACAAAAACTTTTTAAAATATGTTCACCTTGCCTCAAAAACCAAAAAAAAACACATATCCAGGCACAATTTAAACAGCCTGAGGAATATGTTGTGCCTATCACTGTACGCTATTATCTTCACTCTTAT
Source organism: Ophioderma brevispina (assembly GCA_023653785.1). Taxonomy (NCBI): domain Eukaryota; kingdom Metazoa; phylum Echinodermata; class Ophiuroidea; order Amphilepidida; family Ophiodermatidae; genus Ophioderma; species Ophioderma brevispina. The sequence goes on along the minus strand of JAMKCH010054825.1, from coordinate 2,045 downwards.
TTCAGTTCATCACTGCAGAATCGTTAGAATAGAGCTTGCGGTACCTAAAGATTGATGGTAGATATAGTGGAACATGCCAAAAAGCTCTTCAATCGGTGTAAAGCGATCAAAATCTCATCCAAGATGCAAGTCTTCTCCTTTATAGCATCTTGCCATTAAATACAAGATGCTATTACTCAAAATGCTACAGTGCAAATTTTGGTGCATTAATATTTTCACAGCCAACAGCATATGCATTTTTTTTTTGTGTGTATTGTTTATTTTGCTTGTGTTTTAGCACATGAGCCTAAACACAACATGAATTTTGAAGATTTAAAAAAAATCCTATCGTCAACAACACTGACACTGATCCTCAAAATGCCAAATTTTTCACTTCACTAAGTGCAGGAGCAGGCACCACTAAAAAATCATTTCATGAGTTTGTGAAATTTGTAACTGCCATTGGCAAAAATAAATTGGAGTGAATCCCTTTCCATTATGATCTTTTACAAAATGTTAATGATTAGTAAAAAGAAGAAAATTAAATTCATTAAATAGTACGTACAATGTTGAGCTCTTTCCCCATTGGGAGAGAAATTGCTACAAAATTGTTTTCACATGATTTTCGTGGCACAATGCTTCGTCTGTGACTGTGGTTATTTCTGGCAAATCACAAATTAGGCTTGATGCTGGGTACCTGTCTGCCATCTCTGACATCCCTACCGTGTAAAATATACCACTTTGAAACGATCGTGTGCCGTAAGATAATACTTGCATGTCTATCTCTAAAAATGTGTCATTTATCGGACGACTTTTACTCTTTCGTTGTTTAAGCGCAACTAGGTCGTAAGTGCAAGAGCTGCCATTTGTCACAAATTCACACAAATTGATACTATTATGCCAAGTCTTTGGTCAATGGCTCTTGAAATGGTTCTTCAGGCGACACAGTCACCTGAAGAACCATTTCAAGTGCCACTGACTCAAGTTAAGATAAATTGAGTTATGCTAATACACAGCAGCACAGATGTATTACATGGCAGCTTTTGCACTTAATTACGACCTTGTTGAACTCCCATTACGATTCCTCTTCTCCTTGTATGGCATTCTCTGATGCACAGGAGTAACCCAATCTCAACTCTAATGGCAAAGATCAATTCCCTGATATATGTGTGCAGTGCAAACATGGCCCGGTGGCCTCTGGGTATGATAAACGGTACCAAGAAATTCACAGAGTCGGGAACTTGCTGTGTATAATATTATGAGTTACTGAACCGGTAACCATGATTATGAGGTTGACTCGCTTGACAGCACAAACAAAATCTGGGGCAAATTCCACACATCTGGAAGAAAGTCTCCAATTACAAAATAACCTTTGAAATTTGAAAAGAATAGATCCTGAGGCACCAATTTTGCCTAACTATGATGGACAGGGTCCCTTCACTATCACAGGTAGATGGGGTACTGTATAAGTGGAAATTTTCGCGTACAGAAATTTTTCGCAATTATAACAGTTTTGCCAAATGCGCGAGAATTTAATTTTATGGTATTGACATCAATGCAATACAAATCTATTGGAAAGAGTTATTTTCGCGAGTTTTTATTTTTGCGTTTTTATGTTCTTTCGCGAAATTCACGAAAATAAAAACCTCGCGAAAATTTCCACTTATACAGTATGCTGTATGCCACGGATGACAACCAATAAAAGTAGCTGGTTAAGCTTGGCAGGCAAAATATCGACCATGTGCATTTGGAACATGCTAAATGTGTCACACTTCGTATGCGTAGTCAGAAAAAATCGGTCACGGTGGATCTTGTTATGCCTCTCGCAGCATTACCTGCTGGGTTGATCGGAATTTTAACTCATGTAATGTATTAGCCATTAACTAGTGGCTCTCACTTCTATTTCCGTTTTCAGTAAAGCCTTTCTCACAAATAGTCTTATTTTTCTTTTTTTCTTCTTTTTTTGTTTTTGTTTTTGTTTCTTTGAGTCGGCCTGTAGCTTAGCAGCATAGGATTGACTTTAAAAGGTGGTTTCAGGTTTTACTAGGGGAATTCCAGTCTCTGGG
>JAMKCH010054823.1:0-18843 GCA_023653785.1 Ophioderma brevispina | reverse complement strand
AAATTTTGCGGGTTCCCAGTCTTGCCCAAGGATATCACTGAAACAGATACTGATTGGAGTATGTTGTAAGTAAAATATAGTGTGAGATCCTCTTCTCGATAAATGGTGCATGCAAGGTTTATTTTAACCAAAGGCCTGTGAATTCTTCTGTTATTTTTTTCGCTTTTTGTTTTGCCTATTGATTTTTTTCTAGAGAGATCTTTTGCCTGAATATACAACCGTCTACTTTTTATTGTCTACTACAGAGCTGGGTAAATCATTTTAAATTTACCTCCAACGTTTTTTCTTACGAAAAAAAAAATCTTAACGATTATAAGCATGAAACTTACTATGTATATCAGAATAGCCATTTACTTTCAGAGCAAAACATGTGTAAAAAGACCTCGGTTTACATTTTGGCTCAAATTGAAAATTGGTCTATATCTTCATGGAATATCGGAGAAATTTGTGGTTTCTTGGGATTGTGCTGTCGTTGTGAAGTATATGAGGGTACTTATGAATGAATAGAAACCCAAATAGCAATGATTTCAATTTGACACCATGGTACTTGTTAGAATTTATAGGGAATTGGAACAACCCGATGGATATGTTGGTTAGATAAAAGTTAACCATAGTCTTACGGGGAGGGGGATTACCACCCCTAGTGAACCTAATGCGCTGAAATGCCAGAAGCTTTCGTTAATAAAAGCTTCTAGGTAATCATTCTCCTCTTTCTTTTGGTTAGTATAGCGAAAACAAAATATGCAAAGTAGCACCTTCACCGGGTTAGGGTATGCCGTCAAATTAAAAGTCGAAGGGTAAGAGGGGGGTGGTTGCACCCAAAGATATTTTGGTCATTTTTTATTATATTATGCACAGTAGGCCTCTAAAAGTGTATGTTTCTGTCAGAACTAGTCAATGGTCATCATTTAGTGCTGAAAACCGCCATGATGGAAAATCGGACATTCCTACCTATTTTAGCGAAAACAACAAAAGGATTTTCGAAATTGTGCCGTGGGAATGGAAAAAATGCCAAGTTTGCTGATTCGCGGACTTATGACGTCATTTGACGCCACACTAGGCATGTGGTACTTATTGGTACTTATTTTGGTATCAATGGCAAAAGAGAGGCGATCACAGCTATTCACTGGTATCAAAAATCATAAGCATCGGGTGCATTATACACGAATCCGAGGGTACCACCCTGGTCCTGCCCTTTCTAAAACGCATAGTCAATTGAAATCACAATTTTAGAAAATGACATTTTAATGGGGGATTTACATAGGGCTCAATGTAAAAATGGATCAGTTTGGCTTATACTCATTTATGAAAGTGGGTTAAAGGTTCACAATGCTTTGAAATTAAGGTGGCAAGGTAAGCTAACATATTAAGGTAAAAACAAATATTCAATTTTTATTATCCCCACAGTCAATTTCGATGATGTCATCATTTTTCGTTCAGATGATCTACTCAAATTATTGGAAATAAAAACATACTTGCTAGACATTAATTGCATTATAAAATAATGTATAAAAAGATGGGTTACATGGTTGCAGAGTATGTTTGTCAGAGAATAGGCTACCTTTTTTGCAGCCCGAAACAAGTAAAATCAGAAATTGAAGAAAATCGGCCGTTAAAGTTTTTGTTTGTACTATAGTCCAATGGGGGAAAATATATTTAAAACTGATAGAAAAAATGAAACGGAAATAATATTTGCGAATGGGGTTGACGATAATGACAAATATATTATCTGGGCTATCCGAATTGCAAGAAATAAATAATGACCCAAATTACATATTTTTCTCCAAGATTTGATGACGTCATCAAAATGACGTCATCGGGGATATGCATCCCTAATTTTTTAAAAAGGTACATCATTTTCTGGTTTACTAGACCATAAGATAAAACCATGGTCAAGTCGGAGGTGCATGGGTTGTGCAAGGTAACGGGGGAGCAGCTCACGGGCTACTATACTTTAGTTCTATATGACTATTTTTAATTTCTACTCAAATAATGAATATTTGAAATCTCTGAGTCAGACTGGAATGAAAAAAAAACGTTTTGTCCGCCTTATTTATAGTTTTTTTCATATGTTGTTTCTTTTTGGTGTTGTTGGTGCTTCCAATTATAAAATGCGTTGACCCCATTTTTAACTTGTGTAAGTTTATGCATAACGTACAAGCAATTTGGACAATAAATGAATTGTAGGAACCAAGCCGAAATTTTTATTTTATGCCAAAAAATGCAAATGGTGCGGCCCGCAGGCGGAGTGCCCAACTCTCTATCATTGGCGTTGCCATGAACTTCCTCATATATGTTGCTGTGGGTGGGTTCGCCACTCCTCCCGCCACAGCCAGGAGGAGAGTGCTCCTTATAAATAGAGCATTACCCAAATTTCGAAAAAAAAATTAAATTGTGCACGGACAATCAAACACAAAGACGGATGGGGTCTTTTTTGCCCTTTTTACCCAGACCCCATTTTAGATGTGGAATAGCATTCTCCCATTTTTGATTTTATTCTTTATATTTACTTTCCTAATTGACATATACATTGTGTACAATATTCTGCAATTTGAGACTTAAGTGACCCAGGATGTGGGCACAGGGTGAAACCCCAAAATCTCCAAATCAACCCACAAACACATGTAAATGATGTAAAATATCAACGTATATCCAAGCAACAAATTTTCGTGTCTCCTACAGTCTGTGTGGACAACAGTTGTTGTATCGTGTGTTAAAGGGCCATGGTCCTAATCACAAAAATGCGCCGCGGCATATTTTAGGCGATATATCGAAGAGAACGTAAAAGTGGGTCAATATGACCCCCCCGGGGGTCCTGTGGAAAGGGGGGTACACGGATGTGCGCAAGAATTTGATTTTTTTTTATTCAGTGGTCAATCAGAATAAGCAAAGCAGTTGAAAAAAATAGTGTGCCAGATGCTCAAAAATTACATTGTAACAGTAGCACTTGTCTCTCAGCTTCTGGGCTTTGCCTGAGAATCTCACCGATAGCATGTTTTGCACCAGGTTTGCACCCCGGGTTTGCCCAAGTTCAGCCTCCAGAGTCATGTTATTTTGTGTCCCTTTCAAAATCCTCCCCCCTCCCTCTCCCTGATATGGAAAACTGATTGAACATCTCACAATATGTCAATCAATAAGTGCTGTCCAGATGTCATTAGGCACCAGTGGTGAAATTTCTTGACATTTGGGGGGGGGGATTGTTTTTTTTTGATAATCTTAATGAGTAATTAAATTTGTAGGTGGAAATCATTCATAACACATTGTTTGAACTGATTCGAACATTTGCTGCATTTGGCGTGACGGGTCGCACTGCTCAAGACAGCGCGTAAACACAATGATTAAAAATAGACATGCGCTACCCCGTTGTAAGGTCGCACACTACGGTACTGCGTACGCTTCAAACAATATTACGGCGAACTATAGACATGTATTCCAAGTACAAAAAAACGGTAATAGGGTCATTTTCTGTCAGATCAGGCGATGTACGCGTTTACATTGTTTAGGGTATCTAAAACAGAACATGCAAAATTAGAGTTCGCCTTTCACGTCACAAAAAAAAGTGGTTTACATGTTAGGGTGTGATAATTTTGATATACTTGTAAAAAAATCACACCTTAAAATGCTGGGAAAATAGTGGGTTTTGTTCCCCCTTTCTCCTTGATTTCCCAATGCTAGGATCCCGAGTAATTTAACCATGATACTCCTTAAGTTTAGCTAACACGTATCTCTATGTTGTCATGAGTCTCAATACACTAGGCCTTATAGTCTTTATTATTAAGGCGAGTTCAATTTCATTTTGCGTGCTAATTACACATGACCGATCGTACAAGTTATTCGGCAGGCACGTCGAATTAACACTCTCTCGGTCTCTAGAAGTACGAAGTAGCAATGCCACTTACAAACATCGTACGCCAATTTCGTAGACATACATTACCCAAATAAGGTATGTAGCGGTGCTGTTCGCCTCATTACGTGATGTCAGTTTGTTTATAAGAAATTCCCAAAGTCAATGTATACAGGATTTCCCTAGTTTTAAAGCTTCTTATTGGTTAAAAACACCACGTGACCAATCATAACATCATTTTATCGATAGCCTCTACTTTCAATGCATCAAATTGCTTTTATTCTGTCGCAATATCGGTACAAGTTTTGCCGAGTTACCTACATTTTTGTGTCACCGTTTGGAGCGAGTTTGCTTCAAATCTGACCAAGGTGCTTGTTTTTGGTGAGTAAAATGCCCCTCTTTCTTTGATTGGTGTATTTTATAGGAATTTATTTGGGAAATGAGGATTTTTGTGGGTCAACTTGACAGTCTCAGCATCAAGTTGGTACATAATTTGACAGGCTTCGCATCGCTACAGGCCGCTTCGCGATCAATATGCATAGAGCTTCCCAGTGCAATTTTGTCAAGACGGCCTGTATGTTGTAGACGGGCTATGTTGTTGATAGGGTCTAAACATACCGGGGACCGGGGGGGTAACCAAGTCGTGGGCTAAAGGCGCAGACTCAGAGATCTCAAAATGTGCGGGTCGAGCTTAATTAAGGAATAATCATCTAGAAGCGTCAAGATAGTCACAAAAATGCTTAATTCAGAAGTTAGAGATTAATGGGGTTTTTCCATTCATGCAGTACACATTGTTTGCCCGCCAGATTAACAGTGCCATAGGCTACCGCTGTTACATAAACAAAAATTCCAAGATCCGGAATTTTATACAAATTTGTGATTTCTATCTGAAGGACTTCGATTTGAGCTTAGCTAAAGCTATTTCGTACAATTGATAGATATGGACCAAGCGAGTGTACATGGCACAACATACACACGATTTGTTTGCACATGGAGTCGCGGCCCACCTGGAGTCAGTAAAACGTCGACCGTAATCTCCCTTGTACAGGGAGGTACCGTGGTTCGACGTTCCGCTATCACAACCCACAGTTGATATGCAAATTAGCGTGGTACACCGCGCGCAGCTGCTCAGGAAGTGCGCTTTACTGGTACGCTTAAGTCGCGACCGCGCCTGTTGTTACGGTTTAAAATCGAGCTACGCCGAACCGTCACAGGTGCAAACTGCCAAAGCAACAAAACAAACCAAAAACTATAGCTTTGCTTAGAGTTTTCTCAAAATACTTAGTCTAGGAAACTTTTGGCGAACTGGGAAACATTTTAGTGTAAAGTGAGACTATAATTTTGTTCCTCTATACACAAATAATAAGTTTTCATGTGTTTCATTTTTCGTTGTGGAAGGGATGACTAAAACATGTTACAGAGTTAGTTCATCACAAATCAACCAACTCTGCACCCAACGCGTCCGCGTATTTTTTCCGCTCCGCGAGGCTAAGCCGCCCCGTCACTGGGATAAAAACAACGGCGCATGGATGATCGTTGTTGCATCGTGATGAACCACTCTGTACACATGTTTGAATCCCTAAATCACTGAATGTGTAAGGTTAGGTGTAATTGCTTAGCCATTTAACCACAGCAAGTTTAGATAAAAATAAAAAGCCAATTAAAATCCACTCCAAAGTACCGGAATTTATCTTGAGGACACCAACTACTTATATGTACCTAAAAAGTATCATAATACACAAAGATTGTAAAATGCTGGCAAACTAGTAGAAATTCTGATGAAAGTTGATTGTCCAAATCTGACCGGCACCAACTCCTCAAAAAGTAATGTAAAGAAAGCAAAATAAATCACTGATTTTTTGAAACAATTACCTCCGCATGGTCAGTCTTTAAAACGGATAGAAGAGATAGTAAGGATATACTCTGTGATGGATTGATGATATATAACATCATTGTTTGTGGTTTTTGGTGGCATATGCTGCTTGAAACGATGGAGAGGAGGTGAGTGCAGTAGAAATGGGCTATACCAATACACATAACTTTTTGGGACTACACATTCAGTGATATGATATTCAATGACCAATGTAAAATAAATGTCAATGTGAGGGGGGCGTGCCCCCCGGCCACCCACTGGTTACGCCACTGCTTTTAACACTACTCGTTAATCATCTACTGACCTCTAGGTAGCAGACATTTAAATAGTTCCGGTGAAAAGTGTGGGATTACTTTCACTGAACGTAATATTCATACACGTGCCTTGATCATGTTATATCTAGGTTATTATTTTCGATTGAAGAATTACATTTGGTGTCAAAATGACGTGAGAGTGTGTAGATTACGTATATATGAGCAAACTTGAAGACACGGAGTGATTTTGATGAAAAAAATAGGACGGTCGGCACAAGCCTCGTAATGCGTTATGGCGATATTTTGAAAGTACGGATCACGCATTGCTTGGACTTATCGCAAATAGCGAAAAACGGGTGGGTCATGATCCTTGAGACCATTTCGACAAAAATAAAAAGCGCGACCGATTTAGCTAAAATTTGAACCAAAATTTTGGGGGTGGTTCGAGCTACTTTTCGAGCTAAGTCCAAATATATTATATAGCAATACATAGCAAAATATTTAGAGGCCTGCGACTTAGAACACATGCCAATCCTAACCAAATTTTGCCGGCGAGGGCGTGAAGCACTTGGTTTGTAGTCCTGAAAGCATAATGAGAGGAAAAAACATTGCTCCTGACAAGGCAAATAGTCCATAAATGCCGTTTGAGCCATTTTTCTTTCAATTTATCAGCGATTACATATTTTCTTGAAATTTATTCTGTCGGGGTTGGGAGAAGGGTGAGGTTAGAAATATTATTGTGATTTAGCAGGCGGTATCGGACGATCCCTTGTTGCAAATTGAGCAACAGGGGTAGGACTATCTTGTGTCTATACAATGCAAAATCAAGAGCATGTGCGTTTTTAATTTTTAAAAATTGGGCGGGGGGGGGAATAATACACAACTAAAATACGCAATTCCCAGACAAAAAAGCGCAATTCGGCTTATCTATGCTCTAAGATTTAATTTTAAAAAATCCTTGATTCAGATTTAGTAGAGGTTATAGGATGCAAATGCAGACAGAAAATCCTTTTTTTTTGCATTATTTTAAAATCGAATCTGTTTCTGAACTGCCCCTAAGATCCTAAATCGAATATAAATTTCAGAAAACTAGCACAGTTTGTACAGGTGCGGGGGTGGGGGGTGCGGGGGGGTGGGGGGGGGGGGGGGGGGTTGAAGGTAGATAGAGACTCTTCTATTCGGTACTTTTGGTGTTTATATTGAGCTGTGTTGTAGAGGTTGAAATATTCTTTTTAAATGATAAGATAATTCGAAACAAGAAGCAGCCGCGTAAACAAACGAATGCACGTATCAAGCCCTTTCAGGGCATTGCTCAGGGGGGCGTAAAAAAGGCAATGTTTGGCGCATTCTCGGGTGACGGTAGCGTCAAAAATGTTCATAACCTCAAAAGTTTTAGACCAATTTCGGAAGTGATTTTTTCGGATTTTACTCACAACAGGACGGTCTTTATGATGCAAAGCAAAAAATGAAACAAAATTGAAAATGCATCATTATGTTCTAAGGTAGCAGACCTCTAATTAGTTCCGGTGAAAAGTGGGGGATACTTGCACTGAAATAATATTCAGACACGATGCCTTTATCATGTTATATTAGGTTATTCTTTCGATTTAGAAGAATGAAATTTGGTGTCAAAATGTAGTGAGAATGTGTAGATTACGAATATATGAGAACTTGAGACACGGGAGTGATTTTGATGAAAAAAAATAGGACGGTCGGCACAAGCCTCGTCGCGTTCTGCCGATATTTTGAAAGTTACGGATCAGCATTGTTGCAATACGCAAATAGCGAAAACTGGTCATGAACCTTGAGACCATGTTCGACAAAAATAAAAAGCGCAACGATAGCTAAATTTTGATAACCAAAATTTTGGGGTGTTTCCGATGGTACTTTCGAATACGGTCCAGATAATGCATAGAGTCAATACATAGCTAAAATATTTAGAGGTCTGCTACCTCTGTTTTGTATTCAGATTGCGGGGCAATGTACATTTAACGAGAACAGGCCTAAATTTGTGAAGTGAACTCCTTTTCGTACAGTTATAAAAAACTTACCCAATATCATGAACTATTAATTTCTATTATAGGGTCTGCTCTAGAACTCAATGATAATGTACTAGTGTTTAAGATAATGGCGACCCCTCTGGTTTCAGTTACTGAACTAGAATCATAATAATACTTCAGACAAGCAAATATAGTAGTCATTACAGATTCCCTTTGTGTTGTGCTAGAAAATTTCTCAAGTTGAAATTGAATTTCTATTAAAGGGAAGATTAGCAGCGATGTGCTATCACAAATTCATATTTTATATTGGTTACGGGAGAGATTGAGTAGATTCGGTACCGCAACCCGGGATGTATCCCCCATAGGCTACAACGGGTTTGAGCGGACAGTATGGTAGGCCAGCGACAAATCTTATCGTACTTAGATGCAAATAATGCATGTAGGACGGTTTGGTAACACATATGTCCAATTGAGCAATATCATGGGGATTAATGTTAACTAAAAGGCATTTTGGGGGCGTTACTATCAATGTGATCACTTACGTTTGACGGAAAAAATCGGCAGTTTTCGTCGGCTTCTATACCAGGATTCTATCGCAGCAAGCGGCCATGGTTAACATCTCTAGAGGGTATCAATTGGAAAACAAACGCTCTATGGCCACTTGACCTTATAGAGGTCAGGTCTATGGCTATCGGCTGCGACAGCCCGCCGATCCCCATGTGCAATTTTCCCGTTCGTTCAACATGTGCTCTGTTTGGAGCTTTAGGTGATTTGCGAATATTGCAGACTCCAAGAAGGGACAGCATATGAATCGTTCAAACCAAGACTCACTGTGCTAACACAATGACACACAGCTTTAGCAGTCTAGTTTAGAAGTGTAAATCTTCGGTACACGCGAGCAGTGAATTTATCACAAAAGATTTTCAGTAAATTAGTGTTACGTTAAGATTTAAAGAATTTAGAAAGATGTTACTCTAATTGTTCAAATTTCTGTTGAAAAAAAAAACATTGTATTTCCAATGGCGGCGCCTGCATCGCCACTTCGCTGTGCAGCGTGCCGGATGAAATTTTAACTCTGCACAGCAACAACACAATACGATTTGCATATGCCCAACATTCAAAGCCAATTTTGACCGCGGGTTCCCGGATGGTAAAATGAAAGCTGAGTATGGCAACCCACATGATCAAGTGAGTCTGCAGCGTGGGCCAGTACCTGGAGTAAGTATTTCATGGCATTTTCGGCGTGTTACCCTAACAATCTACATAGTTACTATTCATAGAATTGCTACTTGGTTTATACTGTCGCTGGAGGATGTTAGGAAACTGTAAGTTTTTCTAAAAGGAGATTTGACAAGCACATGTTGGGTCCAGGTTTCTCTGTCAGAAATATCGGGCTTCGTAAAGATGGGTAGTCTTCGACCACTAGAATATGCGAACATACCTGCAATTGGTTGGTTAGAATTCCGTGTTAGTAAAGACAAGGCATTCTTTTTATACGATCGGTAATTTCTATACGTGCGTATCAAAATTTCCGACTCGAGATGAAAAAAGCTTCCCGGTGAATATCACAGATCTCGCGTGATATTGTGCACCCATAGTCAATACAGTCTGACTTTCAAACACAAACATTAGGGTCTTTGTTTATTTTGTATGGTGTAAACACATCAGCTGCTTTACTGCAGATTTTGAGATGCGTCGCTGTATGTCGATTGCGGGATGAACAAGAATTTCCTCAAATACCTTCATTTTTTCACTATTGGTGGTTTGTTCTCAACAGTAAAGCAGTTATATGGATTGTACCACAATTATCCCTGATTTATAAGTTTAAAAAAGGATTTCCACTTCTTGTGTTGATGTCTCTCGCATTACGCTGCTAATCCCTAATAAGTTAGCTTTAAGTTTTTACTATAAGTTAACAAGCACAACAATCAGGACAAGCAACAGTGATACCATTTCCCAATAAACAATCCCCATGGGGATTAAAAATTACCACAGTACGTAGGCCATGGGTCGATCGACTTAGCCTGGGCATGGAATTTAGTCTAGTCTACCACCACACATCCTTCAACTAGCTCGACACATCGTATGTCCGGGCGAAGCCCGGGGATACGAACAAGAGTACATAGGATTATGCGGGGTTTTTTCCGACGGAAAAACCTGTCAGCGAAAACAAAGTTTTTAGAATACATTCACTTACTCTCGTCTCACTCTCTAACTGACCTCAATTGGCTACTATTCCGACCTCCGTGGTGTTATGATCACGAATATATAATGATTCTAGGACACCAAAAAAAAAAGCAAATCTGAGGTATTATGTAAGACAACGGTTACTGCAAGTGTTTGAGTGGAATTTTAATAATGCGCAACATTTGAGTTTTGTATACTTTAGTGCTCAATTTCTTTCTTTGGCGCACCAGTTATTGCCGCCAAACATCCTCGTAAAGTACTTTGACATGATGCGTCACATCCGTTAGAAAATAAGAAATCGTGAACCACAAACAACAACCGCTCCGTTGTTCTGTTAATTATGCGCATGCCGGAACTGGCTGCTTGAGTGATTCCTATTTGTATGCTTGGCATCGGATAGCGTCGGCGAGTCACCGGCAAACAGCGCCGAAATCTGAAGTACAAATAACTTTTCACGTGAAATAATCTTACAGAATGTAGACGAATGTCAAAGGAACAAAAACCATTGAGGGATGCATGACGAAAATTAACGGTAAAGGGTGAGATGGAATTTTTTTCCTAACAGTGCACTATTTGCCCCGGTGCCAGGCGATTCACCGCCATCTAAAATAGGGACAGCTTGGAAAAAAAATAAAATACATGCCGGGGGTGCAGGCAATAAATAAGAATTTAAAAAAAATCAAGTTAGCCTAAGTTATTGCCCTCAAATTAGGAAATCACGTGCCTACTACGTATTTTGGTAGTTGCGCTTACAGCTATATATATGCAAAACCTTATCCTATTTCGTCAAACCCAAGCTGGACCAAGCTAGATGGTTTCCAACAGACTTACATGCTTACGATAATTATTCTAGAGAAAAAAGTGAATGAGAATTTTGTACTACTCTAGTAGCTCATGGTGGTTTTGTATGCATTATCTTGTCCGAGCCTAAACTCTCAAGCAATCCACTTAATTGAAGGTCCAGGACCAATATTTGGTTGGTAACATAATTCCCACTGACGCCGAACATGCAGAAATGGCCACGCCCCTTTTTTAGGCGTCACGCCCTTTTGAGAGCGAGTACTACTGACTGTATCTACAGAAACGTTGGACCTAGGAGGTTGAGAGACCACTCTAATGGCAGCTGGCACATTATGGGGGTCAGTCATAATATTTTTATATCAAAAGTCCACGGTTTTAAGATATTGTTTTCAAAAACGGTTTCACAGATCACGCACTATACCAATTATGAATGAATTATAAGGTTTTCTGCCAAAACTAGAGGGATTCCACATACACCTTGGATATTTTGCTCTAACTCTCCTCGGGATAATTTTTGGGGTGGTTAGCTAAGGGGTAGGTCACAAAAAGAACATTCAATATTTCCTTTCCGTTCTCAAATGGCAGCCCTTCAAAATTTTGTGGCTTTGAGCAAAATTGGTAATATTAGGTGAAAAACATGGCATTTGTTAAGTGCTGTTATAACAGTGTAACAAAGCTCCACAATCAATCATTACAACGTTTGTATTGCACAGGATATTGGACCATGTAATTTCAACTGGGATAATAATCAGCATTTTAATGTTACTCCTTTCGTTTTCATGGGGGGGGGGAGAAAACGGACTTCGTAAAGTGAAAATATATTGTTTCCATTTTATAGAGACTTAAGTTATGATTAAGTTAAAGTCCCTCAGACAAACAAGTTTAAAGCTTGGGAGGGTCTTTAAATGATACTAAAAGCACTAACTACATGCTTGTGACATGAAACAGGCAAACAAAAAATGAAGACCCCCCTGGTATGTATGAAAAAGTCACAAAAAATTGACGGATGCAGGCCGCGTGGTGGGAATAGCGACTTCAACCGTTGTTTTTTCATTTGGTAGGCCTTAAATGGCAAGGGTAAAGGTTGGTGAAGGATCTTTAAATAATCTAAATACACTAACTACATCTATTCCAATGAAGACAAGCAGTCTAAAAATTTCATGACCCCTAAAGGTTGGGCCCCTGTGTGGCTCAAATGCAGAAGTCGCCTAAAATACCAATTTTTTACGCCCGCACCATGGCGTAGCAATGGAGGAGTGGGGGCAAGCTGCCCCCCCAACAACACACACAACACACAAATCGAGAAGGGGAGCCAAAATGGCAGGAAAAAAGGAAAAGAAAAAGAGAAAGTATAAAAAATGGGGAAAGAGAAAAAAGGGGAAAAGAAGAGAGAAATAGGGAAGAAGAGATGCGACAAAGGAGAGAAGAGAAGGTGGGAAGAAGAGAAAGAGGAAGGGGGAAGACGGAAAAGAAGGGAGGAGGAAACGGGGATATTTGTTGCTATGAAACACTAATTTTTATCTTCTTAAAATGCCAATAAACGCAGGACCCTTAGGGAGTTCCGCCCCTAGGATCCCTCCCCTCGACATTGAGTCAGGTCTGGCAACGCCAATGCGCAATACGGGCCGCATTGTTCAAATGTGAAGAAATCTCAAATTACAAAACAATTTCAATAATTCTGATATCTTTAAGAGTGCTCTTTACGATGCAATAAACTCTCTATCCCTACTACATGGCTCGTCGTCTCAGTTTTCAGTTAGTGTGTGGGGGAATGTAGGACATGCTTTTTCATGCGGCGGGGGGGGGGGGGGGGGGTGTGAGCAACTTTTGGCATGGAAATCTTTGATTATGTGCCTGTTCATGGTCACAGGCATGCTTTTTTAGTTGCTTTTAGAGATTAAAGACCCTTCAGCCATTTTACAACTTGCTAATAGAGTCCGTTATAAAATGGATAAATTATATTTCCACGATGGGGCCATTTTTGACCCTCCCAATGAAAACGAAGGAGGAGTAAAATTAAAATGCTGTTTATATCCCAGTTTAAAATCCAAATGGCCAATATTCTGGGCAATAACAACATCATAACCAGACTTTAACTGGATTGAGTTTTAGAGAAAATAAAACTGTTATAACGGCACTTAAAAATGCACGGTTTGTAACCTTTATTATTGCCCAATTTTGCTCAAGGTCACAAACATTTTTCGGGCTGCCGTTGAGAAAGGAAAGGAATACGAATTTTCTGTAGGTGGCCTACCATTAGTTACTCTAACACATTATCCTGAGGAGAGTTAGAGCAAACTCCAAAGTCTCCGTATCTATGGTGGAACTCCCTTTAGTTTGGCATGAAACCTTAATGGAATTTCATTCATAATTGTATAGTGCGCAATATGTGTGAATCAGTTTTGACAATTATCTAAAAACACCTTGACTTTTGGATTAGAAAAATGTAAGTTACTGACCGCCTCTAATGTTGGCCATTCCGCACCATTGAGTGGTCTCTCAACCGTCTAGGTCCAACGGTTCTAGATACATCGGGTAGTAAGTACGTCGCTAAAAAGGGGCGTGACCCCAAAAAAGGGGCGTGGCCATTTCGGCCTTTTCGGCGTCAGTAGAATTATGTTACCAACCAAATATTGTTCCTGGACCTTCAATTAGTGGATTCCTGAAGAGTTTAGGTCTGGACATATACATTGCATACAAAACCACATGAGCTACTGAGTTACGTAATTAGCTTGAGGTTGCATCCGACTACGCACACACGTGTGGTGAAGGCCATAAGCATATTGTAACAATGGGTCCAAATTATGTCTACTGAATTCTATATAAAAGACACTTACAATTTCAAAACTGCATGCATGGGTGAGAGTAGACTTCTTACTATTCATTTTGTCCCATATCTTTCGTTTCAAACTAGTTTGCATGTATTTGCAAAATGGCTTTAACTTCTGGAAACCATATGGCCTTCAGAGTATTTGATCTAGGGCGTGCTGTTATTTTGGGCTGGCGAAGGAGGTCACGGATCGGAAACGAATCGCCTCTGCCAGAAAGCGAAGTTTCATTTTACACATAATCACGGTCTATTGCCGTTTGAAACGCGAATACAAACCCGTCACTGAACGTCACATGTATGAACCCGTGCTTTAGTCGTGACAATAAGACCACTGTTTGACCGCATTTTTTGTTTTTTAACCATTGGAGAAAAGACACAAGGCGAATAAAATCGCCGATTTCTCTTGGCAGTAAGGGATGCATCATAAAGGAGGTGGCATGCGGTTAAGGAGCTGTAAATCAAACCGTAACGATGAGGTAAGTTAGGAAGAATATTAGTAGTGTAGCTGTGTTGTCCACAAGTCAATTTCAGCCACTTGGCCCTGTCCAAATGTTTTTCAGTGGTGACTTTCGCCGCAAGCTGTGGCAACAATCCCAGCGGCCACCCAGGGTATGCGGACACGATTCCGAATGTAGGTTTCAGGGACTCGAAGGGGGAATATTTAGGGCATGTCACATGCCAAAATATAGTACGCTTTCAAATAGTAGTAATTCCATACAAGGTCTAACATGAAACACTCAAATAATACTTAGGGAAAACTATCGAGTACATTTTTATTTCTTGTAAACCATATATGAAAATATTATAATTATTTTTTTGCAAACAAGTATTTTATACACATTCCAAACATTGCCATATGGGCAGTGGGGTTTGACCCCCACCCTTTTTATTTGATCCCCACCCTTTTTTACTGAGGCCACCCTTATACTGAAAATTTCGGGACCCTAACCCTTTTATCAACGCAAGCAAATAATAAACTTCCATTCATGATTTGGCACAGTGACTGTATAATAAAAAGTGACAATTATCATATTAATATGTACCGACGCACCTCCGCTACCTCCTGCTGCCCATATTGCAAAATGCTGCATTATGATTGGTCAGTTTACGGCCCCCACCCCCCCCCCTATTCGCAATAATGGGTCGCGAATGCATTTTCTTCAGTATATCACGCTGTTTTCGGGAATTAATAGAATATGAAAATAAAGCGGTTTGCAGTATTATTATGGGCTCATAATGTATCCTCGGCAGAAAAAATAAAATAAGGGGACCTCGGCTGCGCCTCGTCCATTATTTATTTTTTCCCGACCGGACACATTATTAGCTCATAAAGGATACTGCATCACCCTTTATTCTTAAATATTTTTGTTGCCATATCCAAATAGCACAGGAGTAAACGTTAATGAACCAAGTAGGGCAGTGGGGTTTGAGGGTTGACCCGACCCTTATAATTGACCCCCACCCTTTATACAGAGGCACCCTTTATACTAGAAATTTGTCAGCCCCCCACCCTTTTTAACGATTTTCAGGATTTCCAATGGCAACCCTTTCAAAAAGGGTGGACTGCCCACCGTGTTGCTACTGCGCAACGATGGTCACGTGAGCGGTTACGACGGGGAAAATTACAATTCTGAATTTTCCTCGGAAAAAAAACACAGAATATTGCTATTGGACCTCTAAATACAGCAAACCCGAACCTAAAATGCACAATGACGAATTCAAGTAGTAATGTGCTGTAGGTTTACGATCGAATTCGTGTCCTTTCGTACCTAATTCGAAAATTTAAGACAAGAGAACCCCGTATCAGGTTTTTAAGATGTCAAAATTCATGAACTTTATGGTGGACAGCATAGATTTTTCACCAAAAAAGCAACGGAGTGGCCGTTTTGTTTTGATTTGCGAGGATCAGTAAGGTATCATGAGGGAAAATTTTATTCAATCGAACTGCCCGCATGGGTACAACATTGAACTTGTGGATTCATTCTATAACTAGAATTTCGGGTTCTCGGCTTTCGCGCCGCTATATTCAAGAATATAAGTGTGGGACGCCCAGGACCTTTGACCTGGCATGTGACATTTGATCTCATCAACATAGATGGATAGAATGGTGCACCTATGACAAAAGTTTGGTTCCAATTAAACTTCAAGTTTTCAATTTTAGCCCATTTACATTGGAGCACATTTTTCAACTTGACCTCACATGACCTGGACCTTTCAAATGACCATTTGACCTCATCAACATATGAGGGATCCCATGTGCACCTGTGACAGAAGTTGGTTCCCAAGTTGAAGTTAAACTTTTCAATGAGGCTTCAATTTAAAAAAAACGTAAACAATTTGTGAAACACACATCCAAACAACCACACATTACACACACACAAACGGATTGACCAAGTGGTCCTGCCGCTATAGATGGCGGACCACCAAAAAACTTCTCTGAGCATGATGAGTCATCAGCCAAACTTCTGGTTCACCGAACGGTCACCGGCGGTGGTAAGTGACGTCATTAATTAGTGACGCACTTCATTAATTAGGCTAATCCAAATTTCTAAACGCACAGTGTTGTGGTGACATTAGGGTATGTGGATTTGCTAAGTCAAGGTTGAGTAATGTCAATTTTAAAATTCGGGTGGGACCCTGCAATAGCATATACTTCATGCTCTGACCTACATGTGTACACAACCACCCACATACGGATGTCTAGTCAGAGCACCTCACCTCGGACCCCTTCAACAAGTCCAGAGAAGATAGCAGTATCTGCCTCCCACAATGCGATTGCTTCCATTGGAATGTTGTTAACCAGTAGTCATGTTACTGATGATGTGAATCGTTAGAGATGAACACTCTTAAAATGCAAGTTGTGATCAGTAACTGCCAATTTAGTCCATGTTTCATCACTAACGATTCACATCAGTACCTGGACCAAAACCTCCATTTGTAGCATGCATTGTGGGAAGCTACTGAAATCTTCTTCCTATCATTCAACATGCAGTTATTTCCGTTGAGGCTGCCGAATTCATAGCCTAGGGCGGAATGTGTGCAGTGGTTTTCATTACTACACCTTCTTGTGCATGTGTGTTACGAACACTGTCCCTGTGACCGTCACTCAGTGGTTCGCGCATGCCCATGCATCGGGACTCTATTCTTTTTTCACTTCCAGTGATTTAGTGTTTTGCGCCCTTTCCTCCTCAGATCTGGACCTTTTATATAGTACAATTTTTATCGGCAAAATTAACAATCTCCGCTCGAGCTTTCTAACCTGGATTCCTGGAATGGAAAGAAACAAAATACCAATGTGAAGGTCAGCCAGGCCAATTGATCACCATACACATAATCGATATATGGTGGACGGGGACAGCCCAATTTGGTCGCGTAAGGAATTTGAAATTGAAGATAATTCCACACCAAGAAGTTTTTGTTTGGTTTAAAATGTATTAGATCGAAGTCCAAAAAGGATTTTTTTCTATGAGAGCTTATGAGGAGTTGTTTGAGAAGGTATTCACACTTTGCTGATCTTTTTAATGCCTAACCCTGAAAATGATCTTGTAGCGGAGTTTGACATCTCAACTGCCAAGTGCTCAAAAGATTCCAAAATACACTTACAACATTCTTTTATTTTTCCAAGTTTGGATTATTGATTATTTTATTCTCAATTGTTTTTGAACATTGTGTTTGCACGTTTGAAATCGTGATTTAACATTGAAATGGGCTACCACTGTCTAGAGAGAAAGATTCATCAAAAATAAATATACTCCTTTGTGGTCGCTTTCACACTAATCTAGGAGCCTAACTAATCTTATGTATAAAACCACAACACCTAATGTGGTCAGTGCTGTGCTTGGCTGCGCTACCAGGTCTGCTGAGGGGAATTTATTGAACTTGCCAGTGGAAGGCTGCAAGCATGGAACATATCCAGGTGGCATTGGAGACGCTCATTAGGTCTTGCTAAAATGGATTTTGCCATGTTAATGCTATTTTTTTAGTTTAGGAGGGATATGCTCCACTCGTCTCATGAATTTTGCCTTATATGATTTCTGTACATTATTTGTATTAATATGTGTGAACCATGATGAATTTGGTAGAGCGCCTTGAACAATGCTATCAAATCATTTGCTCCTATATGAAATGAGATTTTTTGCACTTTTGTTAATCAAAGAAACAGTTCTTCATCTCAGCTAATCCAAAAATCTTTCAGATGGATATATTTTTTGATAGAAAGTAGTTTGAGACCAGTGCAAAAATCATAATTTCACATCTCTCGTTGCACCTTTAAAATTCCTCGAAGGGTTGGATCTTTTTGAGGCCAAGTGCTCCTTTTCTTTTCATCCTAATGATTCGAAATTAAATATTTAAGATAAAAATAAAAGACTAAACACACAGGTAGCGCATAAGTATGTTAGTACCTGAAAAGAAAGGTATAATCCTTTGGGGGAAAATAATTAAACTTCCCAAATTCTACATTTTTCCCGATTGACTCCGTATATTGGGTGGGATCTTGTGATCCAAAGTTAAGTGTCGTCCGTTTCTTTCAATCGTATGATTGGAATTTAAATATGTTTATAGAGAATATAGAAGATTAAATTGATCGGGCTAACAATCACATACGATATCGTACCTTAAAGAACCCGGGGGGGTCCACTGCGAAATAATACTTGTTAAGCACCCGCGTGAACAAAACGCGATTTAGGTGGCTTTTGGAAGGCAAAACCGTCGGGATCCGCGCGATGCCGCGTTTAGGGTCTCAAATACTGATTTAGCAGCAAGAAAGGTTTTTTTAAATAGACATGCCTCGCTTAGGGTACTTGTTCAAATGATCCCAACTAGCGGTGATATATTCATTACTTAATTGGCTTAAACAAACAAGCTATTTTTACAATTTACAAACCATTTTTGGTCAGCCCGTATTTTGTACCCTCTTTACAGGTTGCATCTGCACCTCTGCGTTCTATTATTAATACCCCTGAAGTACCGTAGAACGGTGACAGGTCATTCGGCAACAAACCAATTCGGCAAACACCATTCGGCAACACACCAATTCGGCAACACGCAAATTC
>JAMKCH010054822.1:0-18157 GCA_023653785.1 Ophioderma brevispina | reverse complement strand
AAGATGCTCGGAGATGGATTAAGGTGGCGCACCCCTGGGAAGCACCAATTCTCCAAAAATATTTTTTTTTCAAAAATTATAGAAATCAGTTCTACGTGCGTGTTCTCTCGTCTAGTATGTGCCACATTTTCTAGAAAATGAATTTTAAATGTCATCCCAATTTTTGCCCTATCAGTGACCAAATGGATGTACCACCATGATTCATTGATTCCAGCAAAATCTGATGGAGCTATTGATAAGTATATCCGCACGGTATGCAGAAAGAGATCTATCACTTTAGATTCCTTTTTCATCTAGAAAAAACGGCAGTGCCATTGTTATTGTCCATGCAGCTGAAAAGATATTTCAGTTGTTATACCACAACCCCGATGTAGATTAAACTATTTTTCATGATGTGGTACAATTTACCGCGGTATTAGGCAGAAATCGAAAATATTCACCATATGAAATGCAGGTAAACTTGGGAGTTTCGTAAACCGATCAATCTGAAACACTTTTTTTCTGGACACACGTATGATCGGAAACTTAAACTAATAAAAATCGTGTGCTTATCCGTGCTTTTTTCCAGTGTGTCAGAAAAAAAAACGGTGTCAGATGGGTCAGGTTACGGAAACGATGGCGACAAAAATTTGAATTGAATACAAAAATAGGTCCATTTTTAATTTTTAAAATGATAAGTGATGGGTTTTGGTTCGGTACCAAGAGTTAGTTCACAGCTTGCAAAGCAACATTTCTTTCATGATTTGTTTCATCTCGTTTCCTTTTGCATAAATGATGAATGAAATATACGGTCAAATTATTTGAACTCCCAGTAGAGAAGTTCGAGTTTTCATTTTATTCAGTTAATGAGGCTAGAAATGCATTAAACAATCTAAATCGGGCGATGATAACATCTGAAAGCGTTTCAACGTCCGGACAATAGCAATGGCTCTGCAGTTCCATTGGTGTGTAATTTGAAAGTACTGTTTTACTATGCATAACGGGCGGGTTTATAGGCTGGAGGTCAATGAGGGAACATTCAGGGGTGAAAATGAGAGGAATAATTCCATTTCAAGAAAAGGTGCACAAGGGCACTGCACAATAGGACGTGAGAACACGACGTAGAAATAATTTTTATAATTTTAGATAATTTTTTATCTCATTAATTATGTAGAGTCCAAGCCTGAACCTCTGTAATTATGAAGAGTCCAACGTTATATTTACATACCCGAATTTTCTCAAAATGTCAAAAATACTTAATAGAACATATGTGATTCGCCAACCATCTAACCAGAGCGGAACTTCTGGAACTTGAGCAGAGTTCTTCCAGAACTTGTACAATTCAAACTCCCAGAAAGCTACATCATACTCATGTCAACAGAATCGGATGACACATCCCAGTAGGATTCAGAAAGTAGATCTGCAAATACGTGCAAGAACACTGAAAGCATACTAGCACAGATCTCTTAGCGTACCCACACGTCATTAGTCAAAGTGCTAGGTTTGGTGTCAGGATTTATTCAAATGTGTAAGCTGATCCTGGGCCGCGTGAGCCATGATACTAACACTCCTAACATGGTCCACTTTGAGACTGGGGCGGTTGGGAACAGTTAGGGGTTTTCAACCCTACTCTTATTCTCACTGACCTGCGAATTACTTTCGGTTGTGCCTCTCTGTACACGCGACCGACGGCTTAACGTCACGTCCGAAGGACGGGATCTTTCAATGATTTATTTGCCATTCCCAAGTTAACCTGGAGGAGAGCGGTATTCCTTTATTTTAATCAATAGCTGGTAACAGAATCAAATCCAGAATTAGTACCCGAATAAATCCAGCAAGTGACCCCACTGGGATTCGAACCCGGAAATTTTTTGGTAAATTTGCAACAAAGGCAAGCACCCTAAACCGCTCTACCGCTCTCCCCAGCACAGATATCTATAGTGATATCTATAGACAGATTGGTACAGCACCGGGTCTCTACCACTATACTGAAGAATATGAAATACTAGAGCCTTGAAGAACCACACGATATTTTTTCACAGGAATGGGATAAGATGGTATCAGAAAGTACAAGCCCATCAACGTGCTGCACGTGTTTACAATACATTCTCTCCCGCATAAAATCCAAATAGTATAAACGAGTATGCGAACCAGCCTCTGAGACTAGACTTAGAGAGGCATTTTCTCTAGAATTTAACGGGCATTGAGTCCACTATTGAATAATTGACTGCTCTTGAAGAACATTTCCACACGACCAACCCAAATGCAATTTGTAATTTACCCCCCTGTAAGATACATTTCACGTGAAAATCTTCAAGCTGTTGCCATATAATAAAGAAATTATTCAAGAAATTGGATTTAGATGAAGGGATTTAACATCGCCCGGAGATGCCTAATAGGCGTGAAGATGAAGATGACGTGGGCCATGACAACAAATTCAGTAAACATGGTAATGATATGAATCAGTTTGGATTATTGCACACGATAGCAAGCAAAATAGAACTGCAAATCCTAAGGCAATACAAATTCATCACCAATAATTATATGAATACAATGAGACCTAGTAAATTAAGAAAATAGTGTTATGTAACTGGATTTTCTATATCTTTACCATGTTTTACTGACTTTGTTGTCATGGCCACTTCATCTTCATCAGTTTACAAACAACGCCTGCATCATCATCAACATTACGTATGGCAGTGAGACATGACTACATCTCTAGGCATGATACGACACTCAACATCTTCCATCTGCGCTGTATTAGAAGCATTCTGGGTGTCACTTGAAAGGACATGGTGCCAAATTAAGAGCTCCTGACTCGAATTGGACTCCCACCATCTATACATTTTCTTAGGACAAACGTATACAATCCGATGCTGGGCCATGTTCCCGTCAATGGGGATGGCCGTCTACGAAAGATATCATGTATGCTGAGCTACATCTGGCAATAGGAAAGTTGTGCGAAACCCCTTGCTCCGCTACAAGGATATTTGTAAGCGTGATATTGTGTAACCTGAACAGCTCGACATTGGGTGCTGGGAGGACCTTGCTGACAATCGGCACCTTTGGCGAAGAACAGTGAAGCAACAAACCCTTGTAGCTGTATAACAACAGATCATCAGCCAATTTGAGGCGCGGGTCCTCAAAGAAAGCTGCACAGATCCTTGGATAGTCAAGCTGTGACATCCTCATATGTATCACATGGGGCAGAGACTGCCACTCTAGATTGGCCTCTTCTCAGCCACAGACGGGTCGCTGTTCCCTAACTATGTGACTCAATGTGGGCGCTTTATCCATAGTCGCTTGCGACTGACGAGGCCAGTATGAGATGGGTTAATGTAGCCATAATGGCTATATATCTCAGACTTATGTAGCCCCGTAAGGGTCAAATAGCCTGCCTGTGTGAACAGCATATAGCCGTAAATGTACTTATTTAAAAATGAGGCCTCAATTAGCGACAGATTATGTAGGCCTAAGTCACTGATTGATCAACTGCAATCGTACTGGTTACGGAGTAGGACCCCCTAATGAAATACGGAGGACCTAACCTAAACCCCTCTGCACAAGGGATCCACGTTTCAGAAGTTAATGGTATAATGGCCTTTATAATTTCTGCGCTAAATAGCCGTATACGGCTACGTAACCCCTTCGAATTAAGATGAACCATAAGAAAGGAAAGTAGCTAGAAGTATCTGGATAAAAACAATAAAATGAAAGAAGTCACCAGGAGAGAAATTCTACTTAGGATAAAGGCAGATGGAGCTGCTTTGGAGATACTGGGAATCCTGTGTGAACGTAACCCTAACATTTTCTCACTATAAACCGTCACCTAATAGAACAGAAACCTAGTCCCAATCGAAAGAGCTCAGCCAAAACTGTTAACATATTCCGAACAATGTATAGAGAGCCACGAGAGAATGTTTATCACCTATAGAGACGAACTTATTTTGTTTTTTTTTAGATTATCATCAAATTATTGGCATAACAGAATTGAATTCTCCTCGTGAAATTTTTTAAGATCGCCTACGTTTTCAGTTACACGAGATTTCTAATGATAGAACGAGCGACGTGTTCCCTGCTGCGTGAATTGCCAAATCCTCTGTTCAAAGATTCATCAAGAGAAGGAATTCCAGACGACATTTCACACACAGTAGACGAACACTTTTTAGATGTATCAAATTGGACTACTGCCACGTATTCCCCTTTTCAACTGGTCACGGTCAACATTCAATACATAATATTTTGATTTATTTTCATTTTGCAATTCCTAAGCTCGTATGTCTATTTATTCGTGTTTATCAGAGTTCACTCAGGAAGCGGTAAGTGTGACTTATTTTTTGGGCCTCTTTTTTGACATTGGTGATAACAGAAAAGGCCTATTTATTTCCATTAACGTCAGCACTGAACACCGTACGGTCAAGAGAAATTGACTGGCAACATTGTTGCTTCCGTGGCGTTTTACGCCATTTGACGTCGTTAAAGCGAAGTGATAGTTCACATTCGGGTAAGTGGGGACGACACGCTTGACGTCCATATACGTTAGAGACTGTCTTATCTTGTTATAACAGTAAAATTCATACTGGTCGACAAGATTTTCTGAGTAATAAGTTTGCATATGGTGGTGATCTTTTATTCGAACACTTCCATACAAAGTTTCGACGGTTCAATCCATGTTTACAGGTTTTATGTTTTATCTCGGAAATCAGTACGAATTTATGTGCGTGGTTGGCTCACCTGAAAACCGATTGCCAGTCGTATTATTCACTCCAATTCTGTGATGTGAACCAGTAACCTATTGTATGCATAACATGAAACATTTTTCGAATTGCAATGTAGCCTAGAGGAGGGTGCTTTAATGATGGGTGCAAGCAGTCTTTCAAAAGGATAGCGATGTCGACTGAATTCTACTGATATTATAAAAACAAAAATATGGGAGCTTCCTTACCCCGACCGTCTGACACCACTTTTTTTTTCTGACACAACTTATAATTCGGAAACATAACACTGAATAACCTTGCTTTATTCCGTGAAGGTTTTCCGAATCATAAGTGTGTGTCGAAAAGCGTGTCAGATGGGACAGGTTACAGAAACAATCCCCCAATATAATGGTTGTATCCTTGGTGTAAGACTGATTCGGAATTGTTAGTGGTTGCCTTTTGGCGACCTCGTAGAATATCTTCCCCATTCTGTCTGGCATAGCTTCCTGCAAACCGTAGGATGAACCTTCAGACGATCGGGCTCGCCAAGAAATGTGATGACCCTGGTAGCCTAAATCCCCGCCACCAACACCCTTTGAGGATTTAGAGAATTCCACGGAATCACTTTGACACCCAATTCCATGACCTGGCAGTCCCAGCTCCCTATCGATCAACCTGGATCAATGACAGATGGTATGAATGAGCAATGGTCATCCTCCTACTTTGAACCGAAACCATTTTATGGACAGCCCATCCCATCAAGCCCAAAGGCTGGTGACCTTGATAGGACGCATGGGTTAACCTCAACAGACTCAGAACTGGCGTTGTCGTACGAAGAACTTCCTTCACAAGATCGGATGTAGACTTTCATTTCCGTTCAACAAACTGGCGATTGTGTGAGAGCCACAAACCATTAGCAAAATCATAGATGACTGTGAGATCATAGATGACTGTGAGGCCTACAAGTCCCCAAGAGGATTCCAGGCCCTGATCAACCTGGATATGAAACTATCAGCCTGTTAAGACGGGTCTTCGACTGTGATTTTGGACTTGCACGCACGAACGAACGAACTGTCCTCCAGATGGGTCAGGTTACGGCAAGTCCCCCAAAATCAAAATTACTGTGTATCCTGATGTAAGACTTGATTAAAGAAATCAATTAAGCCTAGGAAAAAACCCATAACACCCCATTCACTCCTATACATTGTGTATTTATTACTGCTGGCTGAAATTACATGAAGGAATAACCCAAACAGGGCCGCCGAGAGAAATTGCGGGCCCCGGGGGAACTTGGAGTTTCCAATAACTGCTTTCGTTTTCCAGAACACGGGGGGTGAAGTTTCGTGGCTGGCGAAGCGGCCATGCGGGCGACGCGGGTGTTGGAGCTAGCCGTACATGTCGGTGATCGATTGTCTATTCATACTTAAATGTGTGTTTTTGTTTGAATTATTATAGTTGTTTATGGAGGCGGCCCAGGGTGTGGGTGCGGGAAGGCAAGCGCGGAACAGTGAGGTAAATAAGCATAATTTACTGGGTGGGCCAACTTATTATTTGACCCCAAATTGGGAAAATAATTACTGGGTGGACACTTAATAACAATTTGTTATTTATAAAAACAAAACAACAACAAACCAAGGGTTATTTTTAAATTAAACTTTTAGTATATTATACCATCATCTGTAACAAGACTACCAACATCAAGAGACATTAGGACTTTCCCGAAAAGTGCACTCCATTTTTTCAAAACGTTTTTTTACATTTTTTAAACATATTTTTTTTACAGTGTTAGAATGCTTACCACGGTCTTACATCATAACTGAAAGTGAATAAGCCCAATCCGTTTTTATATTAAAAAGATTTAGTATGCTATCTTTTTACCAAGTTCAAAATAATGTTTTTGGTTTTCTTTTCCATTTGTTTGTCAATTAACCCTTTCAAACGTTCTCGTAGTGTTTCTACAACCAATCAAATTTAGAGAATTTTGTATACGTGCATAACTCAAGAGTATCACTGCGCGTATGAAATCACATGTAGACTTCAATGGTACTCATCACATATTTTTGTGGGCAGACCTCCTCATCAAAACGTGAAGTCATAAAACTTAACAAAAACATGGGATTTTTCAAGAACTTATACTAAGAAGGACGAAGAATTTAATTCTTTTAAATAATTATTTAGCATATACTAGATTCTACCTTTAACTGTGATCAACTTTTCTCCAAGTCAAAATACGGAGTAATTATGATTGTAGTGCCAGTTCAATTTGTGGTCTTTTTTTTAAATATAATTTAAAATCCAAAAGTGGAATGAGAACCTTTTGGAATGAGCTCTTCATAATACATTAATACAGTTGTGCATTTTATTTCAGATAAAGTTGTATTGTCCGATTATTTAGTTAGTAATAAGGCTTTCAACCTATTTGGGTATGAAACTAGTGTGTTTGTTCATAAACCTAACTTTCATTATAAATTTGCATTTGATTGACAATGCATTTTTTGTACTAAAACATTCTTTTGCATAATTCACAAATTTATTACTTTTGGGTTTATTTTTACTATCAACACATTAATCCCACAAGGATCTTTGACAACAAATTCAACAATAACAAAAAAATACAAGAAACAAAATCACTCATCACACGACACGATTTCTGATGGTTCACTAACCTTGCTCATATTGACATTTTAGGATGGCATATTGTACAAACAAATAATTTGATACAATATCCCATTTTATGACTTGACTCTGGCAATAAAATATTAATTATTATTATTAACATACAATCAGATTTCTCTCTTTTCTACACCTTTTTTTAAACATTGTTTCCGCTTTGACTGCAATTACCTATGCCGTCCCTTACGTCCACTTACATCAATCAAAATTCAATATTGGGACCGGGCCCTTGAGCGGATCCAATAGATCAATTCACAATGTTTCATACTAATTTCATTGAAGATATGATATTGCTGCTCAGTAGCTTTTTATTGAGGAGCAGCTTTTGTATATGAAAAGGAAATGAGTTTAGTTATACTTGATTGATGAATTAGGCAAAAACAAAGGAACAAAAACACATTTGTTCTCAAATAGTTTATTTTAATTTTGGAGGCCCATTTAACTGCATTTTGTTTTGTTTGATGTATTCATAAAATTGGGCTCTTGGACCAAAATGCCGAGAGATATTATTATTTTTACTAACAGGGATATCCCAAATCATATTTTTGGGTTTTATAAATTAATAATTATACCAGTAAAACATGATTTACACTAGTTTGACTTAACGTTTCGTATGATCTAAAATAAACAATACCGGTGCAATTTACATTTTGGTTTTTTTTGAAGCTATTTATTACCGAAACAAACTTCCATTGATTTGGACTTTTGTCAATTTTTATTGTGTTCCTTCCACCAACCTTATCTGCCCCAGTCATGAGGTGATGGCATCATTATGGTTATTATCACACAACAGGCAGGACTTTCAGCATATTCGAATCCATTACAATATACATACCTTCCGGTCTGGTGTCCTTAAATGGTGATCTTCCTTTATTAGTATTTAATCCACTGAAATACTGCAACTTCATATATTTTTTGGGCCGACTAATTACGGGGTGGGGTCAAATAAATTAACTGGTTGGGCCATTTTGGGTCTTGGGCATACTGAATTAACTGGTTGGGCCAAATAATGGACAGGGTGGGCCAATGGCCCACCCAGTTTTCTATGTTATTTATAACACTCCCTGGCGCGAAGCCTTGCAAATGTTCACTTTCCAAAACCATTTTTATCGTGAACTTTGATAGAAACCAATAAAATTTGTAAGTGTTTTCACTTTTTAATGATAGAGGTATGATAAATGATTTTTTAAAAGTAAAACATAGCTGATGGTTTTAGTTTGGTTTCAATATATATAAAAGTGTTCATGGAGAGTTCCACACCTACATGAATCGGCCCCGGGGTGGGTGCAGTCCGTAGCGTGAACCTTGCATGTTTTCACTTTCCAAACACATTTTCTCATGTATATTTTGATAGAAACGATTTGAAATAGTCCACTTTATAATTCATTACATCCGTTTTAAAAACAAAATTTTTAAATTGTTTTTGGTAATTTCTCAAACCAAGAGAGGCCTGCACTAAATATATTTAAAAATTTGAATTTCCATTTGTTTACAGAGTATTTTCATCAATGTTTTAAAAAAAGTTAGGTATCATTGTCCGCAGGAGGGGGAACGGGCCCCCTGTAAATCCGCCAATAATCTCTCTCTCCTCTCTGCCTCTCTCTCCCCTCTCTCTGTCCCCTCCCTCACTTCTCTCTCTCTCTCCTGACTTTGTCACAACCACAAGGGCTGAAACTTTATTTTTCACGGCCCTCTAAGATCCCGGCCCCTAGGACCCGGGCCCGGGTCAATTACCCAATTTGACCACCTTCTCGCTGCATACTGACCAAAATATGCCGTACAGGCAAAGACAATATAGCTACTATTAATCCTTTAACTCAACACATTCTATACCCCAGGGCAACGATGATGAATTAATTAACATTACAATCATAAAATTAAAAATTCTTTAAAATAATTAATGCCAAGTTTTGAAGCTTTCACTCTGCAGTAGGGCAGAACATTTCCTCTTTGTTTCTACTTCCCCTTATATTCGGCTTTTTAAATTTCAACCAGCTACATATCGACCAGTTAACGCAATGTTTTGTAAACATGTTAGGGCCTGTTACCTTGAAATAGGTCGGCCTGACTGTTAAACACACTGGGCAATTGTAATTGTTAGAGTTTAATACTACGGGCCATAACGATTGGCAGGCATGGATTGGCAGTCAATCAAAAGAAAGTGACCGTAAATGTTAACTGGTCTATCGATCAGTTAACATCTACGTCACTTCTTGTGTTGCCTGCGAATCCATTACTGTGATCTCGTTATGGCCCATAGTAATTAAACTCTAACAGATATTGGCCAGCGTGTAACAGTCGGCCCGACCTATTTCAAGGTAACAGGCCCTAACATGTTTACATACATTCATGTTACGGCTATTCTCTATAACGAGCGGCCGAGCTTTTGAAAAGGCGCTAAAGTTCCGAGTTACCACTCCCTCCGGTACAACCAAACACCACTACCTGTATTTGAAGGATAATATATGAATTTAATAATGATGGTTGTGGTTTGAACTATTTGGTGGCGGGATGACTTTCTAGGGCCGAAAATTAATTTTTGGGTGAATTTTTTTTATTTTTTTTATTTTTTTTAATTGTATTATTATTTTTGTTAAGTAAAAATATTACATCTTATTTTTTATGGGTATCCTTTTTTGTTATTGATATAGGTTTTATACATGCATAAAGGGGTTCAGATAAAACTCGTTGTGGTGACAAATGTATAAAAGGATTTTTTTTTTTTTAAAAACAAAAGTGATTTTTGGGGCTAAAATTCTCGACCTTTATATATTGTATAAAACAGAAATTTACTATATAAATGTCAAGATTGATAGTCTTTGCATCATGAATCAAAATTTGTTTTTCTAAGAAATTAATCATCTTGATTTTGAGTATTTTAGCTCAAAACGTGAATTTTTGCCCAAAACCACCCCTGCCACCAAAGTTTTTGACCATAACCATCATGTTTTTAAATAATTATTACGATTCTTTCGAATAGAAGTGGCGTTGTTTTACTGAGGGGAGAGGTTTGTCGCCAATTTTGCATCCCAACACCGCTCCACACCTACAAATGGAAACAATAACAATCAATGATATGCAAATATGTGACAGAATAAATACTGAAGCTTATTACTAATTACTTCTCCCATTAAATCCATTATACGCGATGAAACAGATGGTGTGATAAGTCATGAACTTTGCATTCAGCGTTACGAGATTTCAGTTTTTGGTTTCTTTGGTGCGTGTAATTTTTTCTAGTATTCATTTTGTACTAGTTTGGCGACATTGCAACGAGGATTTTTTTAGAAATAATTATATCTTTTTTAACTTCTCCCTTGTATTCCATCTATACGTAGAAACAAGTTGTTACCACGTACAACATGACTTTGTGTTCACCTTTCGAGAACTTTCACTTTGGTTTCTTTGTGCGTGGGTTTTTTTGTTTTGTTGCCATTATTTCATTCTCTATATTTCAGAACTGGATCATATTGTACAGTTAACGACATCAAACTAGGAGACAATCATGGTCAGAATGGTCGACGCTGACTATTGAACTGGAGGAGTTATGAATAATCACGTTTTCTTGGTTTATATATTTTACAGTGGCTAACCAAAAACCTTTTCAACTGGGGGGGCAGAAGGGGTGCCGGGCTTTTTTTTTTGAGGGGCAATTTTGGTGTCCTTCTCCAGACAACTGTACAAAAGTCAGTTCATTGTGGGGGGAGCTGCAAGGGGGCAAGGTCTGTTTGGGGGGGGGGTTGCGCCCCCTGCGCCCCCCCCCCCCCCCCGCTGGTTTACGCCACTGTAGTATTTTACTAATGTCGCGTCTTACTTTCTTAAAAGGGTCTATGTTTTCACATTGGAAACATTGATTATAGCATGATAGAAAAGTGTAACTTCAGCTTTTTATTTGCTTTTTGGTTTGAGATTCATAGGACATTACGTTAATTTTAATGCTCGATTTACGCAAACAATCTCGTACGTTCGATGCGTTTTTTATAACATTTGTATGTAAAAGGTGCCCAAACTGTGATTTTTAATCAATTTATTTTTTTTATTATTATGATAACATATTACAGCTTTTTCGAAATTAATTTCTTACAACAATCAATAATTCCTTATGCAATCAAACCAAACCTCGAAATTTTCCGCTCACATATTCCTTATTATTTCTTTATTTCTCCTCACCAAGGGGGGGGGGGGGGGGGGGGGGGAGAGTTAAGTTAGACAAACTATTTAAAAAAACTATTTAACCCATTAGATCGTCCCCTATTTGCATCAAAATGCATTAAAATGTATAATTTATATTTCCAAATAATGAACAAATATTTGCAAGATCTGGGTCATTACTCATTTTTTCGATATACGGTTTCGCTCATATGGTGAAATCGGTATTTTATGAACGGAAACGTCGTAACTCAAAAGCGAAAGATCGTACTCAACGTAAAATTGGGTACGTCTATCAAATTCCCGCTCAAAAGAGTGACCATCACTCCAAAAAGAATGGATTTCCACTCGTTGTCGTGTTGTACTTCGTTTCACTTCTCCGAAAGTGCGTCCTTCGGTAACTCAATCAACGATTTAGAAATCCACTCTTTTGGAGTGATTTTTACTCTTTGAGTGGAAATTCACTCTTTTTAAGTGCAAACCCACTCATTTTGGAGTGGTTTTACAAGAGTTTCCCTCTTTTGGGTGGAAATTTTCACTCGTTTCCATTTAGAGAGTATAACACAATCTTAAAAATATCGTTATCCCCGTATTTTTCCAACGGGTCACAAGAAGAAGACCATCGCAAACAATGGGGGGGGTCTCTACTGAGTCAAAAGACCTATATCAAATGCAGCACAGGTAAATTTCACAAAACCCGGCAGCGGCGTATGGGGTGCATTTCGGGGCATTTTTGGCGATATATAGAGGGCCTTGCAAT
The DNA here is from genome assembly GCA_023653785.1 of Ophioderma brevispina. NCBI lineage: Eukaryota > Metazoa > Echinodermata > Ophiuroidea > Amphilepidida > Ophiodermatidae > Ophioderma > Ophioderma brevispina. The sequence goes on along the minus strand of JAMKCH010054822.1, from coordinate 5,899 downwards.
TTGAAACACGAGTTTGCTTTGACATGCAAAATAGTATTCTTATCACACATATATGAAATTCATGCAGTCTTATATATCATATACATACAACGCAACTAATTTTTTATTTGGGCCACACACCTTATTAGCCAAAGCGGATGATAAGTTCCTTACCATCCTGGCCAACCATGCATTAGTCTTTATCATTAACATACCATTTGTAAGAAATTAATTCACCCGTTTTCAGTAGACCCTATTCTGTGTCATCAACTTTTAATGACTACAATATATTTTGTAATGGCAACTAAGGCCCACTCTCTACATCACCATGGATTTTAAAACCCTCACAATCATAGCCCCATGGCATATACAGAAGTCTTCACTGAATTTGAAATCACTGTAGTTTTGCAGTTAAGAGCACTGTCCCCCTCCTCTTATCAATCAATGATTGTTAATAATATGTATGGTACACACGCCACACACACCCACACACACGCACAACGTAAAGTCGTATCTCTGTGGGGACCAAATATGTGTAAAAAAACTGGTGTGGTTAAGCCTTTGGGACCTTATGCGTTCTGTACATAGGTTTCTGAGGGTCGAGATGTCCCCACAAGGCCTTAATGCCATTTAGGTATTCGTTCTAGGGACTTGCTTCATTCTAGGGTTGAGTCTCACAGAGTATCGCAAATATCTGCCATTTTAAGCGAATTTAGCATTTGGGGACGTGGCCTTCGTCCCCAAAGCTAAGCTCCGTCCCCATAAGGATGTACTGAACGGACCATTGGCCCCAAAGATACAATTTTCCCATCAACACACACACACACCACACATGAATACACCCACACACACATCCGACACCCAAACCATACTACACACACACACACACCCAATGTTGTTAGTTACCCGTCCTTTCTTCTGTCAATTTTTTGTTAATAATCTTAGAAGACGTTTTTATCGCTTGAACAACTTAAGTCTCCTCTTTTTCTTGTTTACCAGTTCGAACTCATACATACGCAACGGTAAAAATCTTCTCCTCTTTTCTACACTTTTTTTAATTGTTCATCTTGACTGCAAATTAACCTATGCCGTCCCTTACAGTCCACTTACATCAAATCATATGCAATATTTGGACCCCCTTGGCCGGAATCCATAAGATCAAATTCACAGGTTTTCATACTAATTATTCATTTGAAGATATGAGATTGCTGCTTCATAGCTTTTATTTGGAGGAGCAGCTTTTTGGTATAGTGAAAAGAAAGGATTTTAAGTTATACTGGATTGATGATTAGGCAAAAACAAAGGAACAAAACAATTTGTTTCAAATAGAATATTTGAATTTGAGCCATTTAACTGCATTTTTTTTTGTTTGATGTATTCAGAAAATTGGTCGCTTTGGACAAAAATGCCAGAGAGATTATTATTTTTTTTAATAACTTTTTATTTTTTATGTTTGTCCTTTTTTGGTTTTATAAATAATAATTATACAGTAAAACATGATTTACAACTATATAGTTTGACTTAACGTTTCGTATGATCTAATCAACAATAACCGAGTGCAGTTACATTTTGGGTGTTTTGAGCTATTTACCGCAACAAACTTCCATTTAATTTTGGACTTGTATGGCAATTTTATTTAGTGTTCCATTCCACAATCCTTATCTGCCCCAATCCTGAGGTGAGCATTATTCTTATACACCCAACAGCAGGAATTTCAGCATATTCGAATCCATGTACAATATACATACCTTGCCTGTCTTGGTGTCCTTTAAGATGGTGATCTTCATTTAATTAGTATTACTTCAACTGAAATACTGCATACTCACATATATTTTTGGGCCCAGATATTTACTGGTGGTCAAATACTTAAACTGGGGTGGGCCATTTTGTCATTGGGGCAAATGAAGTTACTGGGTGGAGCCAAATAATGGACAGGTGGGCCATGGCCCACCAGTTTTCTATTTTATTTACCTCCTGGCGCGGAAGCCTTGCAATGTTCACTTTCCCAAAACACAGATTTTATCAGAACATTTGAATAGAAACAAAGTTAAATTTGTAAGTGTTAATCACTTTTTAATGATAGAGGTATGATTAATGATTTTTTCAAAGTAAACTAGCTGATGGTTTTAGTTTGGTTTTCAATAAACTAATACTAAAAAGTGGTTCATGAGAGTCAGCCATACGCGGCCCGGGGTGGGTTGCAGCACGTACGTGGAACCCTTGCCAATGTTCACTTTCCAAAACACATTTTCTCATGTATATTTGATAGAAACGATTTGAATAGTCCACTTATAATTCATGACATACGTTTTTATAAACCAAATCTGAATTGTTTTTTTGTGTAATTCTCAAACCAGAGAGGCCCTGCACTAAATATATTTAAAAATTTGCAAATTTCCATGTGTTTACAGAGTAAATTTTCTCATGTAAGGAGGTATCATTGTCGCAGGAGGAAACGGCCCCCTGTATCCACCAATTAATTCTTCTTTTACTCTCGCTCTCTCTGCCTCTCTCTCCCCTCTCTCTTCCCCTCCCTCACTTTCTCTCTCCCCTCTCTCTGACTTTTGTCACAACCACAGGGCTGAAACTTTCATTTTTCACGGCCTCAAAAAAAAAAAAAAAAAAAAAAAAAAAAAAAAAAAAAAAAAAAAAAAAAAAAAAAAAAAAAAAAAAAAAAAAAAAAAAAACAAAAGATCCCGGCCCTAGGACCCCGGCCGGGGTCATTACCCATTTTGACCCCACCTCCTCGTCGGCATACTGACCCAAAATATGCCGTACAGGCAAAGACATATAGTTTTTTTTTTCTTACATATTATCCTTGAACTCAACACATTCTTACACAGGGGCACTATGAATTGATTATTAAACATACATCATCAATTAACAATTCATTTTAAAAATAATTATGCAGTTTTGAAGCTTTCATCTGCAGTAGCAGAACATTTACTCTTGTATCGCTCCACTATATTCGGCGGCTTTTTAAATTTCAAACCACTACTATAAACCAGTTCAAACAGCATGGATTTGTAAACATTTAGGGCCTGGTATCTTGAACAAGGTCGAGGTCGGCGACTGTTACACACTGGGCAATTGTAAATCTGTTAGAGTTTTAATAACTATGGACCATAACGATTGGCAGGCATGTATTGGCATCACAAAAGAAAGTGACGTAGATGTTACTGGTCTATAGATCAGTTCACATCTACGTCCCTTCTTTTTTGCCTGCGAATCCATTCCTGTGAATCGTTTATGGCCCATAGTATTAAAACTCTAACAGAACACTTGCCCAGCGGTTAACAGTCAGGCCGGAACCTCTTCAAGATACCGGCCCTAACTTTTTCACAAAACATTGCTGTTTAACTGGTCTATCTCGATAACGGAGCGGCCGAGCTTTGAAAAGTGCGCTAGGTTCCGAGTTACCACGCCCCTCGTTACAGAACAAAACACCACTACTGTATTTGAAGGATAATATATGAGATTTAAGAAATGATGGTTGTGGTTGAAATATTTGGTGGCGGGGATGATTTCTAGGCCGACAAATTCATTTTGGGTTTAATCAGTTTTAAATATTTAAAATTATTGTTTTATTATTATTATGTTTTATAAGTACAAATATTAACAATCTTATTTTTATGTATCCTTTTGGTTATTGACATAGGTTGTATACATTGCATAAAGGGTTCAGATAAAACTCGTTGTGGTGACTGTGATAAAAGGATTTTTTTTAAAAAAAAAAAAAAAAAAAAAAGGCTAAAATTCTAGACCCGTTATATATTGTATAAAACAGAAATTTATAATATAAATGTCAGAGATTGAATTTATTGCCTCATGATCAAAATTGTTTGCTAAGAAATTATCAATCTTGATTTTTGAGTTTTTAGCTCAAAAAGTGATTATTTGACCCAAAACACCCCTGCCACCAAAGTTTTTTGACTCTACCATCATTTTTTTAAATTATTTATTCCTAATCCTTCAAGTATAAGTGCGTTTGTTGTATCTGAGGGGAGATTGCCGACAATTTTGCAGTCCAAACCGCTCCATACTAAAATGAAAATCATACAATCATGTATGGCAATATGTGACATGAATAAAATATGAGCTTATTACTAATTACTTCTCCATATCCCTTATACGCGATAGAAACAAGATGGGTTGATAAGTCATGAACTTTGCTGCAGCGTTATCAGAATTCAGTTTTGGGTTTCTTTGTGCGTGTATTTTTTCTAGTATTCAATTTGTATTAGTTGGCGACATTGAAACGAGATTTTTTTTAGAAATAAATAAATCTTTTTACTTCTCCATTGGATTCATATACTTAGAAACAGTTGTTAACCACGCATGACCTTTGTGTTCACCTTTCGAGAATTCACTTTTGGTTTCTTTGTGCGTGGGTTTTTTGTTTTTTGCCAGTATTTCTTATCTATATTTCAGAACGGATACATATTGTACCGTTAACGACCCACGAGAGACAATCAAGGGCTCAGAATGGTCGACGAATGAATCTATTGAAATGGAGAGGTATGAATATCACGTTTTCTGGTTTATATATTAACAGTGGCGTAACCAAACCTTGCAATGGGGGGGCAAGAAGGGGTGCCCGAGGCTTTTTTTTTTGAGGGGGCAATTTTGTGGTCCTTCTCCATAGACACTGTACAAAAAAGTCAGTTCTTTGGGGGGGCTGAAGGGGGGCAAGGGTTCTGTTTGGTGGGGGGGTTGCGCCCCCTGCCCCCCCCCCCCCCCCTCTGGGTACGCCACTGTAATATTACTAATGCCTTCTTACTTTTCTCAAAGGGGTCTATGTTTTCAAATTGGAAAACATTGGAGTATAGCATGATAGGAAAGTGTAACTTTCAGCTTTTATATTTGCTTTTTGTTTGCATTATTGACATTCGTTCAAATTTATGCTCGATTTAAGCAAACAAATCTCGTACGTTCGATGCGTTTTTATACATTTGTATGTAAAAGGTGCTCACCCTGTGCATTTTTTTAAAATCAAATTTATTTTTTTTATTATTATGATAACTATTACAGCTTTTTCGAAATTAATTGCTTACAACATAAATAATTAAATTATTCACAACCCACTCGAAATTTTCAGCTCAGCAATATCCTTATGTCATTTCTTTTTTTCTCCTCACCAAGTGATCTTTAAGACAACTATTTAAAAAAATATTTTAACCCATTAGATCGTCCCCTATTTGCATTGCAAAATGCCATTAAATTGTAATATTTATATTTCAAAATAATGAACAAATATTTGCAAGATCTGGGTCAAATTTAATCATTTTTTCGGTATACGGTTTCGCTCATATGGTGAAAATCGGTATTTTGAAACGGAAACGTAGTAATCTCAAAGCGACAGATCGTATCAACGTAAAATTGGGTAGCGTATATCAAATTCCCGCTCAAAAAGAGTGAACATCACCCAAAAGAATGGATTTCCAACTCGTTTTTCGTGTTTATCTCGTGTTACTTCTCAAGTGCTGTCCTTCGTTTTTAACATAATCAACGAGTAGAAATCCACTCTTTTTTGGAGTATTTTTACTCTTTTTGAGTGGAAAATCACTCTTTTGAGTGCAAATTCAAACCACTCATTTTGGAGTGGTTTACAAGAGTTTCACTCTTTTGGGGTGTGAAAATTTCACTCGTTTACATTTAGAGAGTAAACACAATCTTTTAAAATATCGGTTTATAACCCGTAGTTTCCAACAGGTACCAAGAAGAAGACAATCTGCAAAACAATTGGGTGCTCTACTGCGTCAAAAGAAGCTCTCTCCAATGGAGCACAGGTAAATTTCCACAAACCCGCAGCGGCGGATGGGGTGCTTCGGGGCTATTTTTTGGCTATATATAGAGGGCCATGCAATTTGAACACGAGTTGCTTTGACATTGCAAAATATATTACTTATCACCGCATATT
>JAMKCH010054821.1:0-10261 GCA_023653785.1 Ophioderma brevispina | reverse complement strand
ACCCAGTGCATCCAATTAACCTCTTTTCGCACAATGTTTCGTCCCTATTTTCCGAACCCTCCGATATTTTTTTCTTTTTAATAATATAATAATAACATATTTCTATGGGAAAGGTTGCTTTCAGGGGTCCAAGTGGACCCCCCCTTATAAATGCACCAACGGGAGTGTAAACGACCGTATGCAGCGGGTGTCCCAAAAAGATTACACAAAGAGCTTGATTTCAAACCCAATTAAAAGGATTTTTTAATTATCTGATTATATGTAATTAATAGAGTCTGTTCTTGTAATCCAGTTGGGAACAACTGTGTAGAATAATTCTTGGACACTTGCCAATATGCAACATTGTAAACAAATGTTGTTTATTCCATTTTTATTGTTAAACAAGTGTGTTAGGATTTTAGTTATGAACAACAACTTAAACTGGAACAATATTATTTTGAGGGCATAAATGGTATCAGAAATACACCATATTCATATTCCCAAATATTAAAAACAGAAGTTTGACGACACTTTTCATGCGAATGCTTCAACAAGGTAGACCAAAACTCTGCAAATAAAATCTCAGAAAACCCTATTATAATAGGCCTACTGTTATTTCATGCATACTCTTATTCATTTTTCATAATTCAGCTACTGGCATTCGTACTCTTGTAAAAGGCAAAAATTAAGTAAGATAGGAAACTAAAAATTGACAGAGACCTAGAGGAAAATGTTTTTCCTGAGAAAGCTGTTAATTTATTGCACCATATTGGGGTAATGCTATTTTTCTACACGTACGTACGTAATAAAATCTTTACTGCAAATGAACCGAACAGAGCATTTTTATCAATTCTTAACACCAACGATATCGTCAATTGTAGCGGCTAAAAACATGTAACGAGACGGTACTTCCAAAGGATGCCGGACATGGTCCCCAAAATAGATTCGTTTGTGTGCGTATAATTATGTGTACTAGCGGTTGCCCGCGCTTCGCGCGGGCAACCGCTAGCTGATGTGAATGGGAGCGGTCACTAAACGGGTTGATCACTCTTCACGCAAATCTTAAAGAGACATTACTGTATTTTCTCCAAGCCTCGTTTATTTGCCTTTATATGCCTTAAATGTGTTATGTCAAAAGCTGTCAACATGAGCTATGAAGCCAGGGAACATTTAAAGCGGCACTGGCACATTTTCACAAAATATGAAATTTCTTCAATTTGCTCTCAAATGATAGTCTAGGCCATTGGAAGAACAGAGATATATTTTACACATAAAAATAACATACCCCAAAACAGATAGGGACATTGATATGAGGATAAAGACATCCAGATAATTTGTAGGCCAACTTAAGTTTTCCATAACTTTAATCAACAAATGTGTATATTACATGAATATTTTTAACTCGTACTCACTGATATTAAAACCACAAAGGTTATAGACCGGTCAAACAGTGTGCATAGGGTGAGAAACATGCATACGGAGTGTGTGTTGTGTTAAAAGCCATTTTCGTCGTCTGCTGAATTTCGCGTCGCCGCCGCGACGCTAAATTATAAAATCGTTCTGTTTACCCATAGGGAAGCTGATTTGGTCGTAATCATTTCGGGTGAGGGCTTTTGTATATAAAAGCTTTACAACCATGCAAAAATATCGATTTTGAAAAATCTTGAGGGCGCACTATTTTTCAATGTGCCAGTGTCTCTTTAATACTGCCAAATTAAATGTGCACCAATGAACTCGCACGCACTCCCAAAGACCCCCCAGTTGGGTAGCTGTGGTCGGAGGAAAGGGGTTTCTCAGTGACGTAGCTAATACTGGGGAATGAGGGAAGCCCTCTTGGGAAGAAAGTTGAGGAAAATCGGGAAGTTTTGATGGTAAATCATGAGAAATCAGTCGTTTTTTGACGCTGTCCTCCGATCGGGATGAATTTCCTCTGAACGGGCTATCTCCCCCTGAACGCGCTTTTGCCCCTCGCCACGTATGGGTGCGTGCCATATCGAAGGCGCTGAAAGGACCAGCCCATAGATATCTACGGGATTATTCGCTACTCCCTTAAACTTTCAAGGGTTAAGCGGGGGGGGGGGTGGGGGTTAGGTGATGACGCGTATGTTAGGCTGTTAATACCCAGTATCATTGTCACTCAACTGTATTTTTGAACCATCGCCATCCAAAGATCCAATTTTTTTGAAATTTGAAATCTTCTACTTTAGAAAATGTCGCCAGCAAAATGAAAAATCACCCTTATTTATGGGCAAATTGGCTGTCTATTTTCACCCAAGAACCCGTTTTTGCACATCAAATTCTCTATCACCGAATGGCCCTTGCTTTGAAAGCACCAGCCTTAAGGCTTAACCCCTATTTTCATCCGGCAGTGTTCCAGATCGATCGGGGTAAAATTCAATTTTTATTGCGCTGTGCCAAAATTCTTACGGAAATACTAATTAATGTGTTAATATTTCCAGACTGAAATTCAACGTGATAACCAAATTACTGGTACATAGGGCCTATTTGTACAAATTCTTTTTTGTGCGGCCTCCTTCCGGGCAACAGAGGTACAGATGGTGGCATCTGTATAGGGCCTACTTTGCTCCGACCCTAGTGCCATTCTGAATGTTCCGTATCTGTCCCTCTGGCAGTGGCGGCCGCCATGCAGATTCGTTTTGGGGGGGGGGTGGTTTCGGGGGGTAGGGTGGTGGGGAAGGAGAAGTTACAAATTTTGGGGAAACCCAAATTTTGCAGATTGTTAAACCAATTTTAGTCACACTTTGTTGTTTTGCCAAAATTGTGTGATTTTTGGCTCCCAAATCACTGAATTTTGCCTAAAGATCTATTACTTTTTGGCGGGGAGAGGGGGGGGAACTGTTATGGCCGGGGGATACGGGAAAAAGAAAAAAATGCGGGAAATGCAACACCCCGCCCCAGGGCATGGGTGCCATTTCTGCTTGTTCTGTATCTGTCCCCTGACAGTGGCAGCGAATACTTCTTTTTCGGGGGGTTTCTGGGTGAAGGGGAGGGGAAAGGGAAGAAGTTAATTTTTGAGGAAACCCAAGTTTGGCAGATTTTTAACCCAATTTGGTCCCAAAATTTCAATGTTTTGCCAAAAATGTTGGTGATTTTTGGCCCCAAATCACTGATTTTTGCCAAAGATTCCGTTATTTTTTTCTGGAAGGGAGGGGGAGAGGAGGAGGGAGAATGTTTGGCGGGGGGATAACAGCTCACCCTGGACCGGCCACGTGGCCTGTGAGCAACATCCACTAGCTATACCGTAAGGATTTAATAAATATGTATTTGGTTCGGGTTTGGGGGTTGACCACATGAAAAAACATAAGTTGTTCTGCAAATAAAATTTTTTGATCGTTATTGGTATTTTTAGTACATGACACCTTACATGTCAAACTAAATGTCAAAATAAGGCATTAATAATTGCCATTTTGACGGACAGGACTATTCGATAAAAAAAAACTAAAATTTCATAATTGTCATACACTTAAACTGTAAATTTGTTAATGCACTATAAATGGAAAATTAACGACAATTTAGTTTCATAAATTGTCATGCAATTTAAAAAGTAAATTTATAAACCATGAGAATATCAGTTATGATAGAAATCATTTTGAAAAGGTAATAAGTGGTAATTGAACAATTCTGAAAACCTTTTTAGCTTTATTTTTTTAATGATCCAAACTTCAATTTGCATGACAATTTTTTAATTTGTCAAATAAGACCCTTTTCGTGAAAAATTACTGTTTTCAGTGCATGGCCAAGATGCACTATCCGTCCCCCTCCCACGCTGGTTGACCCCCCCTTTGCACGGGGGCTTGTGATACCATAAATAGTATGTCATGTCAGATGAACAGAGTTTTAAATTGCGCTTTTTAACTACTTACTGTATAATAAGTCAGGCATGACGGTCAATCATTTTTATGTACTTATTTATATAAACAAAAAATACCTTCACTTTTTTACCCAATTTGCCCTTTCGGAGCCGGCACTATTGGTATGTACGTGTTCTTGTGGTGTAAGTGTATGTCTGAAATGCTATTTATCAACAACGGCAAAAAATCGGCAAAATATATTTTTTTATTGGTGTTGACGAACACAATTTTAGGTAGACAATTATCAAACATCCTCTGCAAAAATCCTGTTGAGTATGCCTTCACACATGATATTACACCACGGGGACATTTGAAAAACTGACATAAATGCAAAAATGCATTGGGGAGGGGACCCACGCGAGGCACGAGTGGGGGAGGCAGTGGCGGCATGAAGATGGTCAGAAGAAAAAAATGACGGGAAGGAAAACTAAACGGGATTTTGGCAAAAAAAACAGCGATTTGGGGCCAAAAATCAACAAATTTGGGTAAATGTCAGCGATTTTTCGACCCAAAAATTTATTAAAAAATCTCAACTCAAAAAACCCACCCATTATGTTGCTATACAAAAATTGACATGAACAAATTGATATAGGCTACCAGAAGGCGGAAACAATGGGACCGATGTCGTGGCACGATCCGTACGGTCATTTGTGTTGAGGACCCCCCCCCCCCACCCGGTCAATTTTACCAAAATTAAATCTGATATACTTAAATCGGGCCATCCCTTTCCTAATTCCATGCCACTGCGTGTTGTAAACCAGACGCTTCTTCGAGCTAATAGTATAGACTAAGTATATTTATTAGGCTAAAATGTTTATGTCATTTGTCATTCGACCTCACAGCCTTTCCTGTGCCTGAAGTAAAACTAATATTACCCAAGGACGCGAGTGGAGTGTCCAGCACTGACCCTATGGTCAGTCAGTTTGTATGTCGGGCGAAGGTCACAATTTATTTCTTCAAAAAATCGTGAATGATCATGATGCTATAATGAATACAAAAAATAGTTTAAACTATTGTTTCAACGGATATATGAGGTATCTTGATCTCTTATTTTTGGTTCCAAAAAATAAATAATTTAGAAATAAATATCAAGGATGTCAAACTCGCCCACGCGATCACGATTAAACGCGAGAACAAAAAGGTCACGAATTTTTGGTCAAAATAACACGTGATGATCATAAGAAAGTATTTTAATGAATAAAATACGTAGTTAGAGATAACCATCAATCAAATGTTTTGCAGTTGGCCCCTTCTTATTGTCTCTTTATCACCGAGAAATAAATCTTTACATCGACACAACGACACATCCATGAAGTACCTGGTTCGTGTCTGGGAGTGGTGCAAACTCGAGGCCAGGGGTAATTAAGCACGAACATGGATTGCCAACTGTTAGAAAACGGTGCCCTCAATTAAGTATTTACTCTTTGTCAAAGCCACCGCCAATTCAATACGCAATCTACTACTGTTTACAAACATATTTTTTAGCTAATGTACAACACGTTTATTTGCAATCTCAAGAAATCTAATCATTAAATCAGCAGTTGAATACATAAACCCCGAGCAAGCGAGAGACACGATGGGAAGGGCATTACATGAATAGGGTACACATTCAACATCGGCGACCTCCTGGGTCAACATGTCAGCATCCAGGGAAAAACAAACCTGGTAGAAGTTGATCTTTATAGTATAGATTACATGGAATATATCGTATATGTACATTGTAGGTCCTGTGTCAAAAGTGAAACAATTACTCCCACCCTCTCTCTCACTCCTTTCTCTCTCACTCTCCCTTCTATTCCCTATCTATCCTCTATCTTTCCCTCTTCAGCCTCCTCCCTCTCTATGAAAAAAGGGGTGGGGGATAAGTTAAGCCTATCGCGATCAAATGATAGGGGCCTCTGAAAAGTGAGGAGGTTATTTTTTTTTTACTAAATTATGATAATAAATATGGCTGTCTTCACAAATGATATTACCACCACCTTCAGCCGCATCAGAAACAAAAAAAAAAATGGTGAGGCGTTTTTTTATTTTTTTATTTGAAGCTAAGACCAGTTAACATCCTACGTCACTTGTTTTGTTGAATGCCAATACATGCCTGCCAATCGTTATGGCCCATAGGATGATTAAACTCTAACAGATACAATTGCCCAGGTGTAACAGTCAGGCCGACTAGTTCAAGATACCAGGCCCTAACAGGTTACAAAAATTGCTGTTAACTGTCTATACCTTCTCTTAAAATCACATGAAGTGATTGGTTGATTATGAACGCCATTTTCGAGAGTGAAAACATCAATTTAAGAAAATTGAAAATAAAAAATTTTTTTCATGAAATTTATCCCAAGAAAGTGAGGAGGGAGTGTACGAAAATTGATATTGGTTTTATATCAAAGTGTCAAATTATGCATAAAATACCATTTCTTACAGTGACAGGGGGAGAAAGAATTTCTCTCAAATTGCACTTGATCGGTTTTAAACACCTACGAGACATGTCGAAGGTTTATTGGAACAAACAAGTGCAAAAGAAACGCAAATTGTTGAACTTGCCTGCTACTATACCCTAATCGTCCCTATAGAGAGCCATGCTTCGATTTTCTAGCGTGCACGACAGAAAAGTCTAAATCATTCTTTACATAAAGACGGCGTGGTCGGCTTATTCACCTGCCGGTGGATCGAATATAGGCCTATGGTAAGCATTCCACATATGCAAAAAAAAAACGGGTTCGAAAAAAGTGGGGAACGCTTTCTTTCTGGAAATGTCCTCACGTCTCTTTAATAATTGGATAATATGAATGTAAGACATCACATAATAACAATAATAAACTTGCTATTCGGGCCGTACGCAAATCATTCCATGTTAGGCCTAAAGTAATAGTAGAGTGAAAGTAGCACTCTTTCAGGATGCGTGATACATAAGAATATTTTTAGTTTACAATTTGCTAATATGCATTCTATTCTTTATGTAGACATTGGTAAATAAAACTTTTTGGTGCATCATCGCTCAGGAAAGCAAAAACACCCACTTTTAAAAATTCATTTTTGGTGAAATTGGGTTGATGGATCTGCTATGCTCTGTGTAGGAAATGAAAAACTAAATATGTCACCATTGACGTTTGCTAAAATACAATAGTATGAATACCATACATAAAGATTACACGATGCAGCATCACTTCAGTCATCATTGGCGTGCGTCACATTCAATGTTCAGAATTAGCAACAGTCTACCGCAGGATTGCGCTTCTATAGATTTTTTTCCTCCTATAGAGGCCACAGCGTATTACGTTAACGGTGAGTGATTGGTTTCAACGCGTACAAGCATCAAGGACAGTGTGTATACGCGACTATCGGAGACTTATGGCCTTGTGGACTTGCAATAAGTCTTGTCCTGTGGAGGAAACTGAATACCTGTAGGGGGGCCTATATGCATAAAATGGCATGCGGCTGCAGCAATGGTTTTGTCAGTTGCGTTCTTTTCTAAAACTATCGAAAATGAATTTAGGCCTAAAGGGTATCTCCTGTTTCAATCCCTGTATTATGACGTCATAATTCACCTCCTTTAGGTCAGTGATGAAAACAAACAAACGCAATGCTAATAGCTAATTTTATAACAAACTCATAATTGTATTGAGCATATAAAATTATTCCGTGTAACTGGTTCCTGAAAAAACAAAAAATGACTTAATTTAACCAAAACTTGTGGACAAAATTGAATATTATATTTGGTTCTTCACTCCCCCCCCCCCCCCCCCCCCTGTAAAAAAAAAAAAAAAAAACAAAATTTAAGGAAATCCAGGAAGCAAGTTGACCCAACCAAATTACCCGTAAAATTTACATTATAGGGCCTACTGTAAAAATTTAATTTGATAAAAAACACTTGTTAAAAAAACATATTGCGTTGCGTTAATTCAGAGAGGGGAAGTTGTGGAGAATAAAAAGTACCAACGAACACCCCTTCGACTTAGTAGGGCCTATCCACATTTTTACAGGATATACTGTAAAGATACAGTTAAATTTGAAGAAAAGCTTGGGGATTTTTACGGTTTTTTTGGCAGAATTGCAGCAAGGATTTTACTGTAAAATTACATATTTTACATGTAAATTTGAGGTACTAATCGTATAATGAATATTCATAGTATTGTATATTAAGGTTATTACTCAGAAAATTTCAAATAAAGCCTTCAATTTTAGATTTTTGTCCATTATGGCATGAATGGAAATTGGACCAAAATTTGCAGTAGTATTTCCTGTAAATTGCATTGTAATTTGTACAGTGTTTTGCAGGGTTATTCTGATAAGTTATGTTGCTTTTTAGTTTGTGTGACTGACATAGTTTTCCACCTCCAGAGTACTTTAAAGGTGCATTTGTGATTCACAAGAATAGATCGAAATTGTCGTTAGGAACACATACTTCTTATTTGTTTTTTTTTTTTTTTTTTTAATTTTTCTTTTTTGGTTTTTTTAATTTGGTTATTAATTGGTTCAGATGAGGTACATTTTTTTAACTCTTTTTAGGTAAGGGGGTGTGGGTCATGAATACCCTGTAAATGTACCAAAGATAAATACTTTTATACTTAAAAGGCACTATCAGTGAATTGGAGAATCAGAAAATCGAAAAAAAAACAATATCAAAACAAAATCAGATTTGCATGGTTCTGGAACAAGTAAGATATCCTAACATAGGCCTACCCTACAAGCAGCTGACAAAGTGGCAAGACCAAATGTAGCCAAATAAGGACAAATCGGATATTTTCAGTCTTATGTGCCCATACAGACACTTACTACAAACACGTAATTGAATACAGGTTCAGATCTTTGACTAATGCTGTTTTCTTAATTTTCGTTAATGTTTTTTTTTTTTTTTTAAGAAAATATTTTGACACTTTCATGTGAATCACTGATAGTGCGTTAGTGATCAAGGGGAGTTCCTATATGGAGGAACAAAAAATTGCTTTCGCGCCGGCGATTTAAGTAGATGCGATTTTTTTTAATGCGCTTCTTTTCATAACAAACAAATCACCTTACCGTGTGCACACCCGTAACAAGATTGCCTAAAATAGCAATTTTTTTCGTTAAATATGTGTAATATAGGTTTTCTAGCGATATCAGCATAAAATTATTTTTCCACAATTGATGATGATAAGGCAGAGCTCATTTTGCGATGTCCATCTTTGCCCTTTTTTCATGTTTTTTGTCGGGTCGCCCCGTAGCGACCCACTATAGAAAAAACCACTGCTCTCACATTGCGACGGAGTCTCTTCTTAGCTGAAGTCATTTCATTAAATGTTTCTTTTAGGAAATGATCTACGTACTACTATTAATTTTTGGAGTTTTAGTGTGTGGGTGGGGTACCAGTTGGCATGCAATTCATGACAAAGATAACAGCATGCATTTTTTAAATGGCCTTAAAACATCAAATTCTTGATTTTAGTCATCTGTGAAGACTTGCTTTTTTGAATGGAGTTTGGTTAAAAACGTGTCAGGGATAGATCAAGGGTAGTAACAATAAAGAGTTATCCGTAAGAAAATGATCAGCCACGTAGAGTTATACTACAGTAATGCTGAAGCTTTACCATGTATTGTGTTTGATATTATTTAAGACGAATTTTATGTACAGCTTTATGAAAGACCGACGGTGTAACCTCCATGAAATTAAAGCTAAATTTGAGGATTCAGTTTTTTTAAACCACATTTTTTTAATTTTTTTAAGTTTTTCTATTTTCTTTATTTGGAAATGGACAAAGACGGTGTAACCTATGTTTAAATTCACGCTTATACTTTGGGATTCAGTTTTAACACCTTTTTGCCCAAGGGCGTTCTTTTTTCTATTTTCTTTATTTAATGACAGGAAGGTGTAACCTATGTTTAAATAAAAAAGATTATAACTTGGGGATCAGTTTTAACCCATTTTTGTCGCCCAAATTTTTTTTGTGGGCGTTTTTTTCTATTTTCTTATTTGAAATGACAGGAAGGTGTAACCTATGTTAAATTAAAGCTATAAAACTTGGGGATTCCGTTTAAACACATTGTGGGCGCCCAAGTGGGCTTTTTTTTCTATTTTCCTTTATTTGAAAATAGGAAGGGTACCTATGTTAATTAAAAGCTTAGAACCTTTGGGATTCAGTTTTAACAATTTTTGGCTCCCAATTGGGGCTTTTGTTTTTTTTCTATTTTCTTTATTTGAAATGACAGGAAGGTGTAACCTATGTTAATTAAAAGCTTATAACTTGGGGATTCAGTGTTAACACATTTTGCGCCCAATTGGGCGTTTTTTTCTATTTTCTTTATTTGAAATGATAGGAAGGTGTAACCTATGTTAAATTAAAGCTTATAAACTTGGGGATTCAGTTTTAACACTTTTGCGCCCATTGGCGTTTTTTCCTATTTCTTTATTTGAAATGATAGGAAGGTGTAAC
>JAMKCH010054817.1:0-10231 GCA_023653785.1 Ophioderma brevispina | reverse complement strand
TGTGCTATCGCATTATTATAACCACAACCTCTCGTACTTCTTAAATACCTATCTTTTGCGGTGTATCATCATCACTATATTTTACGTTTCTATCATAAGTGCAGTGCATTACGACGAATATTATTCTGCACAAACAAGATCACAGTTCCCGTTCTTTTACCTTACCCTACGCTAATGGAATATTCCTTCTAAATGAATAAATTGATTAAGGTTAAACGTCATCAGTCCGAGCAAAAAATCTCACCAAGGGGCGGAAAACCTAATTGATCCGTGAATATAGCGCCCCAATAGGAGGCAATTCATTTGTCCTGTATACTTGAAGGAGTGTAATAACATTGAAATAACTAAGTGGCAACCTGACAAGTAGGCGCGAATAATGTTGGCAATTCCTTCTATATACAAACGGCCCTTCCAGAAAAAATGAATTCCAAAACGGCTGCACGGTTTGTTACAAACACATACCGAAACTGCCAGTATTACTAAATAGTCAAGACTGGGATGCTCTTCAGCAAAGCAGAGCAGCTACCAGATTAACTATTAACCCCTGAGCTAGCACACATTTGTAACACCCGCTCTCCCAGTAACAACAGGTTTGGGTGATTAAATCGATTGACAGACTGACCGAAACCCCTGAAACGTGATTCTTAAGTGCCAGCAAGTGGTGCCTTAAGGAGAGGGGGCCAAAACAAGTTTTTGGTACAGGGGTCAAATTTGTAAATTTGATCCAATCATGTTGAAAAAGTAACACCCATGTTTATTGTCCTAACCATAAGATTCCGAAAGGTATAGTTTGGTTAATATGTACACCCAAAGTTTAAGATTTATAGGCCTAAAAACAGCAAAATTCATAAAAGGGGTCAATGTCAGTGTACAGGGTCAATCTTTAACATTGCTCCGATTTGGGATAAAAAATGGTGGCAAATTATCGGTGGAGCTCATAGGAATAAATTAAGGAATAGTTTTGAGTGTCTCCAATACTGGCTTAGAAAGTAGGGGGGTAACAAGGACAAGTCCCACCATTGAATGCAATGGACGTTTGACCTTCCTGTGCCCCCATACATCGAAACTAAGCATTTAGGTTGCAGGGGTTCCGGTCCAGACTCTGTCCAACAATTTAATCACTCAAACCTTTTGTACTTGAGATGTTTTACAAATGTGTGCTAGCTCCAGGGCTAATACTTAATAATGTCAGGCAGGGATTTGCTCGCTTTTGCCGGTGGATCGCTAACACAAGGCCCCCCCAATCCTGCGTCAATCCTCGGCACACTTATCCGGATGCTTACCAAGAAATTCGAGCACCCTATATGTAGGGTTTTTGTTTATTCCTGCAGTTCATTAAAAGTTTTTTGGGGCGTGTCGACGATTCCCATTCGTTCTGAGAGGAGGGGTATGCTTTACACACCACTAATTCAATATAATCCTAATGTGAACGATCAGATTAATGCCATAATTAAAAAATGTCCCCTTTTCTTACGAAGAAAAAGGCAAATGCACTGATAAATTCCAAACATTTAAAAATTCCAAAAAACATCAAACTGGGACAAACTGAAGCATTCACATAAGACAGAAAATGATATGAATAAGTAATAATTATTATTATTTTGGTCATTTGCTGGAAGAGGAAGGAATCTCCACGTATATCAGAATCCTCCACCATTTTTGATAACCACATCAGGAATTTAATTCCATATGGCTGTTTTTTTTATACCAGTAAACTTGCATGCCTTTTCCTTCAGTATTTTTGCGTCACTAAGGCATATTAGAAAATTATACTTAACCTCGTTTACGCTGTTCATTTATTTC
The DNA here is from genome assembly GCA_023653785.1 of Ophioderma brevispina. Taxonomy (NCBI): domain Eukaryota; kingdom Metazoa; phylum Echinodermata; class Ophiuroidea; order Amphilepidida; family Ophiodermatidae; genus Ophioderma; species Ophioderma brevispina. The sequence continues at coordinate 8,428 of JAMKCH010054817.1, read as the reverse complement.
GTCATGTTCCAGAAAAAAATTGTTTGTAGTCTTTGGGGGCCATCAATATATCTAAGTCTGTGTTTAGTCACTCATAACGAACTACAATATTACGTGGCCTAATCCTCCTCAGATTAAGTGGTTCATGATATTTGATTGTCTCCTAACAAAGGAATCGATAGCGTGTCTCAGACTGTACACAATCTATTCAATTGAATCCTGTATGAAGCCTTTACATATTAGGATACAGGTCATGTAAATTGGGTTTTAAAGCAATCCCTTTCTGCTGAACAAGTTGACATTTAGTTTGATCTCAACACTTTCCCTCCCATAGGTATTCCTAAACCATCGACACTATGCGTTTACTGACAGAATACAAAATCAACTATAACTATGGCTATTTCCCAAGGTCAGTCGTGGACTGGAATAATTTCCCACACTCATTTATATGATACAAATACAAATCACCGTGCAATTTCAAGACTGTTGTCATAAGTCATCTACGTCAAGACTAGTTTACTATTTCCATGCGTAACTTCAACCCTTGCTGTTTTTGGGTTCCACCAAGGAGCTTTACGCAGTATCTCACAGAAACAGACCCAGAATGGTAGATACTTTAGGGGGCAATAAAGTTATCAAAAATGTGTGTAAAATGATAATAGCAGAAAATCACTATGGTTGTCACCTGTGGCACCCTGATTACCTGCGAGCCTTTCTGATGAGTGACACGAGACTCAAGCGTGTTCACACGGTCGGATAAGGCCGGCGTAAAGTGTGCAATAGCGCGAGTTTTTGGATTAGCGCAAAGCGTATTTCCTACGGGGTCGTACCTTTTCAAGAACAAAGCACAACTGTCAATCTTGTAAGGAGAGATCACGGATTCTAGGTTCTTGGGTTCTGGGGTCTAATTTGGCTCTACGTGCTTAACAATAGATGAAACATATCACCATCTATTCGTTATAATTGCTGTACATAAAATGGAATAAAATTCAATGAAAACCCCCTGGAGTTTTGATGTAGCAAAACTGTTAATATTCTACATAACTAGATTACCTTTTTATATATTTACTCTCATCTCAGCTTCCCTCGTAACTTAAATACAGAATACAAACACACACTATTAGCGCCAATTACGAATTCATCTAATCCAATAAGAATTCAGCGGGTCTGAGGAGAAACTGAACGAAAATTTGTAATGTTTTGATGATTGTGCGGGAAACTCGGTGATATTCCATAAATATAAACATCAGATTCTGAGGAGGTTTCCATACCGCCCGATAATGGCGTTTTTCTTTGGTTCCTTCATTTTTATCAGTGTATTTTATTTTTTTATTTGTTCTTTCTCTTTTGTGTTTGTGTTTGTAATTTTTCCTATTTTTTATTTAATTGAGGTATATCTATATTATCCGTGTTTATTTTGAATGTCTCTGTGTTTGTATTTTTATTATTTATTTATTTATTTAAATTTATTATCTTTTATGCACAGGTAGGTTCGCTTGCCCTCCTGTTTCGTCTGTTCAAGAATGTGCCAAAAGCTCCCCTGAATTTATAGTAGAACGTTCCGTTGCTACAGGACATTGTGTTTCAAAACAAAACACGCGACTTAATCATACCCTTTGAAACTATTTTATTTTAATCTCTAGATCTACACGTTTACACAAATATTTATATTTTAAGACAATCTTGTATTTATGGTTTTGCAAAATACAAGTAATTTTCCCCTTGAGTTGTCATCCATATTACACGGGTCAATAATTAATTGCAGTTAGCGCATAAAGATAAATGATTTTTTTGTTTCCTTTATCACTTATTAGATACTTACATAGGCCTATAGGCGCACGTACATTAAAGATAAAAAGGAAAAAATGTATTTTTATACACGGTTAGTGGCTAATGGGGGGGGGTCCTGGATCCCAGACGTCAAAAACACTTTTCTAAGGTATAATTCAACGAAACTCTGCACATGTCAAGATTACTCTAAATATTAATATTAGGAAGAAAAATCACATATTGATTAATCTTAATTGGGCCGAAACACTGACTTTCATGGCGGCCAAAGTGGCATTTCTGTTTGCCACTTGTTTTTCACCATGGTGAACTAATTGTTAACTAACGTTTTTTGTCGTTGAGAATAGATCAAATGAACTAAATATAGCAATATTTGGGGTGTTTGATACAGTCCTAGTATCGTTCATGGTACCTTTTCATGGATTTTTGTACAAGAAATGCAGTCGATCAAATTATATATCAAAGCATATAATTGGGGTTAAAAACATCATTAATTCTAATTAGTATTTATCAGCAAGCGCAATGACTGTTTAATTATTTACCATTAACCCGCTGCAGACGTACGTAGTTTTAATTTATTATCTATTACTACAATATTCAGACCTACTCGCCGATACTTTAATAGGTGAAATACTTCGGATGTCCCGATAGGATGGTTGTGAAGACCGTACAAAAGTTAAAAAAATGTGCAACTGAATAAAAAATAAACTACAATGAACAAAAATATAAAATACATACATACATACATACATACATACCTACATACATACCTAACATACATCATACATACATACAGACACACATACTCCATACACCACATACATACCCACATACATACCTACATACCACATCATACACCAGCATATCATACATACACACATACCTACCATACACACATACCGACAACAACAGACATACACCTTACATCCACATACATACTCCACATCCAACAACACACATCCACACACACAAACACTGCACTACACACACCGCGCGCGCTCACGCACACACACGCAAAAAGCTACCATAATGTTCCTCGCAGATTTTCAAATAACTTTCAATTTAAAAAATGGAAGATTTTTACCGCTAAGTTTACAACGTGACCCAAAACGTCTTTTACCTCTGTCAAGTGACTTACCATAACATGAACAATGTGTGTAATGCTCCAGTGCAATTAATGTGGTATTCTAACAACCCTGCAAAGAATGAACCATCCTTTATGATAATACTGGAAACTTGCTGGCTTTTACCTGAAAAAAAATAAACCATTGCAAATCCCAGCTCATTTTTTAACTTTTAAAATTGCTATGAAACTCCGTGTTTTCTTCCTAGAAACTTTTTTGGATATTTTAAGCTTCTCAAGCTATAACCCTTGACTCGTTCAAACCGTATATCCATGTTTTGATCTGAAAAAACAACAGGAGCTTGAGAAACTAGGAAACACAACAAACACACAAACAAACCCACATAAAAAAAAACAACAACACAAACAGCAACAAAAAACACAACATACAAACACAACAACAAAACAACAACAAACACACAGCATACCACACCACAACAAAACAAAAAACACAAAAAGCAAGGAAGAGCTGAGAACTAGGAACACAACACACCATCAACAAAACAACACAAGTTAAAAAATTTTCAACAACAACAACAACGCAACAAATGCAACATAACAACCAACAAAACAACACAACAAAACACCCCCAACAACACACATCAAAACACACCACAACAAACAAACAAAACAACACAGCAAAACACACCACAACAAAACACAACACCACAACAACACAAAACAACAAAACACAACAAAACACACAATAAAACAATACAACAAAACGACAAATAACAACAAAAACAGTAAAGACCCTTTGTTGACAGGCAAGTAACGCTGCGCTACCGATAGGTTTTTGGAAATTTTAACCGCTATCTACTGTAGATACTACTTTATAATTTTTTAAACCTATTCGTTGACTCTTCAACTTGCAGGTGGCATGGCATACATGATGTAAGGACCTCTAATACATTGCTGTGGTTCGGTAGATCAATCAAGACAATGTTTTACATTCAAGAACAATCAAGTAAAAATGTTCAAATATATAATATAAATATATATAATATCTGTCACATAATTTACCGCTATCTACGGTAGATACTACGTTAATAATTTTAAACCTATTTTTTTTTATTGTTTTCATTGTTTTTGTACACTTTGCACACCATACATCTTGTAAGGCATCTAATACATAATATGCTGTGTTCTGTAGATCAATTTTTCAAGAAAATGTTTTATCATTCAAGAAAATCAAGTAAAAATGTTCAAATATATATATATGATATCTATCCAACATAATTAGCATTTAAAATTGATAGCTGGGGGTCATATAGACACTACTTTTTTTTTCACATTTGCTGAGTTTCATGGATGAGATTTCTTTCGTCGTTTTTTTTGGGGTTAATCATTACTTTTATCTACGCTTTTTGTATATAACAAATGCAAATCGGCCTTACTGTTCATGAGTCAAAGATGCAACAAGAGATGTTGCAACATTCCATATAGTGTGTCATATTTAGTATTTCTTATATATAGATTTCTAAACCTGGTAATTTGGCTAAAAAATGCCTTAACGTTCACTTACATCAGATAAACATAGTGGTCACTGGATATCCTTAGCACAAAAAATGGATTTCTTTATGTTCCGTTATTTCAATTGGTAAAAGCTTTTCTTCGCATGCATCGAGATTACTTAACGCCGCGTCATAAACTTAGGTCCGATTTTGTTCAAAATTGGTCTTAAATCAGCGCAAGGTTGCAAAGAAAAGAGTCATTAGCTTCGGCGGTGAAAAAATAAACAAATAGGTGAGATCGACAAAAAAATGTCGAGAACGCCCCGCCTTTTAGGTTAAAGGAGTTATATAGAGTTGTCATTCGTCTCTTCAGTCTCCGCCTTCTTTCGCGCGTAACTGTAAGACAAAAAGCAGCACACCAGAGTGCAATGTGCAAGTCCAGGGTGGTCCCAAAGAAATTGTGCAAGCAATAAACTCAATTTCTCAACTAGTTACTTCCCACTCTTTCATTTGACACACCCCAGGCGGTCACATCATTTTCCATTGTGGATATATTAATTATGCAAAGTCATGCAAAAATCCCTTAAAATTCATTAATTTAGTAAATATGAAAATTTATTCAATTTGGCAACACTATTTTTTGAAAAAATCTGTGACCACATTTTAAATTGAGTCGCCTACGGGGTCCGGAAAGCGGTGAAATGCCAAATTTTACGTATTTTACATTTTGTCCAAGAATTGTAAACAGCCTGGCTACCCAAAAGACTGCCCCACATGCAAACCAAACTAGAAACCCTTTTCAATGAAAACAGGGCACTGATCTAGCTATACGATTGATGTTAATACCTTTGGTTGTGGTAACCCCCCCCCCCTCCGTTTTTCTTTGTACACCACCAATCAAGACACAGCCATATACGGCCTATACTGCCAAATAAACACATGCTGACCTAATTTAATTGTAATCAAATTCTTTTGCAAGGTGCAGTATTTCACACTGAATATTGACAACTGAGCCAATTTGGTTGAAATGGACCAGCCATTTGGCATTAAGTTGAGAATTTCAAAGAATCAAAGAATGCCCTTTAAGTGGCCCACCATGCATTTCGACCACAATTATGATCACACAAAAGATTAACCGTCTAGTACTCTCGGTACCAGGAATTTGTATATCCCTGTACCATTTCAGCTACAGCAATTACGCATATTTAATTCCATTCAATTGTTCAAAAATGGCCCTTTAATCGGCCACATGCACCTATCCAATTATGATTCACACCAAAGATGCATGGCATATATTCTTTCCTGTTGCAACTGAATTTGCCCATCTGATGTAGGTTTCATAGATACAGTAAATATTTATTAGCGCAATTTGCAATACCTAACCGCACATATTTCGCACTTCCACATTGCAGAAGATGCGATCATAAGAGGCTTTCATGCCGAAGAAATTCTGCATATCCATTACGTTTCAAAATATAGCAATTCAGCTGATTTTTGCATATTGCATGAGCTAATTTGCATATTTATTTGGCAAAATCTACTCCAGTTTGAAGAACTCCCCCCCGCTTCTCACCAAGTAACATCACTATACGCCATACGGAACTCTTGTAACACAACCTTTTCACAAGGAAAATTTTCGTAAATTATGCAAATTAATACTAAAAACAAATAAATCTCTGCCGAGCAAGCTCGTGCGCGGGTGCCCCTCTCTCTTCCTTACGTTTTGGGACGACTCCTCCGATTATTTTTTCTGTGGGGGTTCGCCACTCCTCCGCACAACGAGTCTTGTTTCTTTCCCAGCATTGAATACTGCTGGTACCCATTTTATACACCTGGGTGAGAGGAGTAATTAAGGTAAAGTGCCAATACTCAAGGCGCACACGTTGGCCGCAGTGGACTCGCAACCACGACCTTTGGATCGGGACGAGCTCTCATCCACTGTGACCACACGTCCCTCCAAAATACTTAATTAGCATTTTTTCCGCCCAAAATCTAATCATGAGAACTTCCGGACCTGCTTTCTTTCCACCAGCTTACATCATTGTAGCCCTCGCGGAACGCAATAATCTACCACGCCGTAAACACGACATTCAGACAGACATACGACCCTAAGTACAGACAGACAGAAAGTGATTACTAAGTCGCTGCCGAAAAAAGTTTAGGCGAGACAAAAATGGCATTCCACATTTTTTTTAACTTCTCTTGCATTATCCTGCATCATCCCTACGAAAGTCCATCCTGAGATTTTTTTAAAACTCAAAGAACCAAACATTTTTTGCTGATATCTTTCACACTTAACGTGTGACTAAACAATTATAGTGGCACTGGCACATTGTTTCACAAATATGAATTTCTTCAATTGCTCTCAAATAAAGTCTAGGCCATGGAAGAACAGAGATATATTTTACACATAAAAATACAAACCCAAAACAGATAGGGACATTGGATAATGAGGAGAAATACATCCAGGGTAATTTGTAGGCCAACTTTTAAGTTTTCCCATACTTAAATCAACACATGTGTATATTCATAATATTTTTGACTCGTACTCACTGTATTAAAACCACAAAGGTTATATACCGGTCAAACAGCGTGCATATCGTGGGAAACATGCATACGGCGTGCGTGTTCTTGTGTTAAACGCCATTTTTGTACGTCTGCTGATTTAACGTCGCCGGCGAAGTTCTGTTCGTTCTGTTTACCCATACGGGGACCTGATTTATTCGTAATCATATTTAGGGTGAGGACTTTTGTATATCAAGTTTTACAACCATGCAAAAATATGCGATTTTGAAAAAATCTTGAGGGCGCACTATTTTTCAAAAAAACATGTGCCATTGCCTCTTTAATAATTAACCCTTATGGCTGAAAACGAACAATTTAACTGTGGACGTTGCTAAACCGTTACTGTACAAATGACGTGTATTTGCAATAACTCCGCAAAAATATCAACATAAAAAATTTTTCCAAAAACTTTGATGTACACCGCAAGGCTCATTTTGAATTTTTCCGTCTTTTTTCCCAATTTTCGCGCGTGTTTTTTGGAAAACAATGTTTTGGTCCCTAATAATGCAGCGTAAATAACAATTTATTTTTATTACTGATTTGAAGTTGTATATGACCCTTCACACGGTATAAAGTTCGGAGTAATTCCTGAATACCCTGCGCAGGGGTGACAGTTGTTAGGTTGTTCTTTGATTTTGTGTTTAACAATGTAAGGGTGTTTGTGCGAAGGGTTTTTCGTGGTACTACTCAATGAGTTGGATTCTGTCTTTATGGCGTGAAGGGTATTCATGTTGGTGCTATTTTGTGTATAATGTGGATTGTTGTTTGGGAGATAGCTATAATGTTGTATTGTATGAAGTTTAGGTGGTGAAGGGTATTCCTTTTCGCATAGATTCTGTGTGTTTGTTAGATGGATGTGGGTGTAAGATATAGGTGTTGAAGGGATTGTTTTGTGGGTCTGTTTTGGTGTTAGAATCGGTGTGGTGTGGATTATTGTTGAAGATAGGTTTCTATGTTTAGGTGAGTGCGGTCGTCGCGGTAAAGTGCCTCGGTCGAAGATCCGGTTTGCTATTGATCGCGTTCACGGTGGTTGTTGCTGTTTATTTTTTTTTTGTGTAGGGGATAGGTGATGGTGTATGGTTTATAGGCGGGTTGCTGTCGGCGCTGTCATAGTGCCGCGGTGGCGGATTCGGGTTTTGTTGTTCGTCGTGGACAAAGTGGTTTTTTGTTTAGTTTTGGGGTGTGGGTCGTAAGATGCCGATGGTTGCAGTGCAAAATGGTTGTTGGGTGGTGATCTTGGGTGTGAATGTACTTTTGCGGGTTTATTGGTTTTTGGAGATAGGTTATTGTTGGCAGGGGTAGTTGGTAGTTTAGGTTAGGCGGGTTGCAGTCGGCGCGGTCAAAGTGTCGCGGTGTGTTTTGGGGGTTGCTATTCGCGTGGGACGGGTGGGTTTTAACGTTGGTAGTTTTTTTAAAGGGCGGAGACCCGGCGGTCACCGGCGTGGGGTTGTATTGCCCCGAATTTTGGTATGGGATTTGTTTTGGGTTGGGTTGTTAAGTTTGTAAATCTGTATGAATT
>JAMKCH010054815.1:0-23966 GCA_023653785.1 Ophioderma brevispina | reverse complement strand
TGATCCCATAAATGATATTGCAACCCCTTTATTTCCTATTCTATTACCGAAAACAGCGTGAGTCTAATGAGAAAATGCAATTCGCTGGCCCCTATTGCGGAATAATGGGCAGCAACTGACCAATCAGACTGCTGCATTGTCAATAAATGGGCAGCAGAGGTATATAATTTAATATATTGTAATTATGGAGGAAAAGTAGAATGTCAAATATTATGTCTAATTATTTTGTTTTTCATTTGCGGTGGATTTTGACTCTGCTACTTATTCATTGGACGAAAATGACGCTGGGCGGGTAACGGTGACCCCTCCTCCGTACTAATTCATGTGGAGAAGTGCCACTTAATAAGTGTTATCACATTTGAATGGGGGTTCCATTTTCGTTGTACGTTACTGAGCATTTTTTTCATTAACTAATAATTTTTCCTCAAATTTAAAAAATAAAAGTTCATGATTTCCCATTTCTTCGGTCACATTCCCATACTTCGGTTGTAGACCGATTTTTTTTCAAGTCCCCCCCCCCTCCTTGTACTTGTGAAATAAGCTCAATTGTGCTGAATAATTAAATCGTGTGGTCCTTCTGAATTACCTTTGTTCAGTGATTACACTAGTTACGGCACCGCTAACCCGTTCATGCAGTGCTTTATACTGCAAAAGCTGGAGATTCGTTGGCCGTTGCAGGTCATTCACTGAAACCTTTCAATTACCATTAATAATGACGTTCTTCTTCTGAAACAAAACGAAGACTTCAGTCACGGTAACGTTGACAGGAGATGCGGGAACTACCGCCAACGACCACAGTGACCATTAATGATGAATGAGGTTAGTCGATTTTTTTCTTCGTCCTCAGTAGAAAACTTATCAATGACTTATATTGTTTCTTTTAACAGCAGTAACAGAGTTATGATGACCGTTATATTTGACAGCCGCCTTCGTTTTTCAATTACATCTTTAGATTCGCTAGTCTCTTATAATATACTGTAATTATGAGGAAAAGTAAGAATGTATATATGATGTGTACTTTATTGTTGTTTTTCAGTTGCGGTGGATTTCGACTCTTGCTACTGTATTCAGTGACGAAAATGACGCGGCTGGTACTGTGACTCTTCTCTCCTAACTAATTCATGTGGAGGAAGTGGCCACTATAAGTAAGTGTTTATGATGCACATTTGAATGGGGTTCACATTTGCCTTGTACGTTCTTTTGTTGAGCAGTTTTTTCTGTATAGTATTTGGTAAAGATGCTACACCTATCATAATATAATAAGAATAATATATATTGGGGCTTTATAGGCGCCATTCTCATCTAGCTCACGCTCTGTGCCTATTCTTATACGCGTGCCGTCATTAAAATCTCCACAACATTTCGCCTCTCCTAGGCCGGCAGCTGGCCAAAGCGCACAATCCAATCAGCACTTAGATTGTAAGATTCCCTCAAACAGCTACAAATCTCGCTTTTGTCGACTATGCCAGTTTAGGTAACGTGCCTTGCCCAATTGCACAACACATAGGCCGGTCATCGGGGCTCGAACCCACAACCTTTGTATCATGAGCCGGCAGTCCAATATCCCTGCCCACAGTGGCCCTCATTCAGAAATAAAAGTTTCATGAATTTTCCCATTTTCTTCTCTTCGGTACAATTTACATATTCGTTGTACAAATTTGGGTTTTGGGTAAAAGCAATTTAAAAAGGTCATGCACACTGTTAAAAATAAAACCTGTAAAAAAACAGGGATTTGACTGGCGGCTGGACTCAACAATGTGCAGAACGTAAAATAATGGAGCCGTAAAACGAATCATGCAGGAACGTAAAATAAGCGGGCGGGTAAAATCTCAGCTTCAAAGTATTGTTGGTTTTTGACTTGTTTAAACCATATTAAACAATTAAAACTTGGTATTACACCTGCCAATTTTCACACGTTGTAGCTAATGGGCATCATACAAACGTTGTAATTTACGTACCACATGTTGTAAAAAAAAAGCAAGTTATATTTCAGGCAAACAATTTTGAGAAAAAGGCAATAAAAAACAAATGAAAAACGTGAAAAAATAAATATTTAAACCAGTTTATAGATGATGTACACATTCTATATTCACCAATTAACTTAATCATCATAATGAATAAACTTAATTAATACATGTACCTTACATAGTTCGAACCTGGCCTTAGATTACAAGTCCTAAACCTTATGCCACTACCACCTACACGACTTTTACTGATTCAGATGCTAAAATTAAAATATATATAGTGTATACTATTTTTTTTTTTCAATTAAACTAAATATAATAGGAGAAAGAGTTTTTTAAAACTATTTTTTAAAAATGATAGGGAAAGTACGATTTTTGCATTTTTATGTACGTTACTTAAACGTTTATTTTAACACATTTTTATTGGTAAAAACGATTTTTCATAGTTCATATTCTTTACCTTAAAAAACCAAATAAGTTCAAAAGAAAGTATATTACGACAATATAACAATGGTCTGCGTATAATACTACTTTTTTTTTCAAAATGTGTAGTATTAATTTCTAGCCACTGTTTATTTTACATTTTTTCTTTCTTTTCTTCTGCTTCCAAATTGTAATTTTATGTTAGGTATAGGTACTAAAGCATGAAGATTATTGATAATTGGGGTTTACCGTAATTTAAAAGGAAAATCTGGGTAAAATTAGGAACTTTTTAACAGTGCATAAAGAACTTCAGAACCTTGCATAACCATGCATACAGTTCATTAGTTAGACCTTCTTTGGAGTACCGTACTGGTGGTGCATCTGGGACCCTCACACAGCTGATTTGACATCTAAGCTGGATGCATTTTTGGAAAGCGTCGAGCAGCCCGCTTTGTGTGCAACATTGCAATTGAAAACCTGCCGCACCCCAGTAACTCGCCCCAACTCGAAAATCACAACAGTAAATCTTATATAAACATCTCAGCAAATACGGACACCTATAAATATGCATTTCTACCCAAAACAGTAACAGAATGGAACTCATTACCTACCGGTCCTTGTACAAATCCAAGAGCCAAAACTTTCAAAAGCAACTTGAAACCATCGGACTAAATAGTTTTCGCTTCACACACAGGCACCCGACTCACCGATTCCGTTTTTCCTCAACTAGGGGTGTTGGCTTGTATTCCGACCAGACCAAAACCAAAATGGCCGCTAATCCTCCGTTTTAGGAAAAAAAAAAACATACCTCCATCATATCTCTGGACATAACTGAGCTAAAACAACTGCAAAAGGGCCAAAAGATTTCCTCACTATTCTAGCATAAGAAATTGGGGTGTAAAAACACCGATAGAATGTTAACTTTCGCAATGGTTTCATAGGTTTAGAACCCGATGAGGGATGTTTTCGTTAGAAAACAACATTTTCTTCTGACCCTCCGATGCCAAAACTCTATATCTGAGTATATTGAGATTTACTTTCCATGTACACCTACCGGGCCCCAACATTATCTATGGGGAACTTATAACGTTTAGTCCCTCAGTCTTACGCAGTCTGTGACACGTCTACACTGTATCCTACGAGTTAATTTTTGCAGCAGATGTTTGGGGTGAAGTTTTTCATGTTTAACCGAGCTCTTTGCAGAGCATATTTGTGACAATGCTTCCTGGAGCATAAATAATCTGGAGAAATACTTCAAGTCAAATATGCCCCAGGAGCAAACATTTTGGAAAGAAACCTGTCAGTAGCGTAATATTCCACATCTCCGATTGCTTTGCCCTTGAAAGAGGCCACCAATCCGATGTTTTTAGTTGCAAAAAAAGCCGCGTTACTAACAGATGTTTCCTACCCGCTTGTGTGAAATTTGACCCCGATAAATGGCCTCCAGGACCATGGTCCTGGAGCAGACGTTTTCCTGGAGATACTACATCTGGAAAAATATTCTAAAAATTGCTCCCGGAGCCATATTTGACTATCTCCCTGGAGCAATACATAATCTGGAGAATATTTTTTTACTTATGTCAAAGGCTAATCTAGGCATAACAGCAGTTATCTAATTTAGTAACGCGACGATGGCGCCGAGATGGCGATTAACCTCCCTTTGAAGTTCTTGCAGTCCTGGTTTAATGCTACATGAGCAGGAAGGGTATTCCATAAGCCTACAGAGGATGGGAGTAACGATCTTCTGTGGGAGGCCAAGTTTAATCTTGGGACTCTCCCACCAGGTCATGAGACAACTGACTCAGCGCCTAAGGCGAGGATCGAATGAAGCTCTCAGGTAGCAGCTAGCTGAGGAGATCTGTGCTTTGTCCATAAAACATGCGGTGGATAGAGTGACAATTCCCTACCAAATTGGTTGTTGTGCTGAGTGGTGAGCTCACTCTCTGGGATACAATGATGGAAATGGCACGGTATCTGATTGCATCTAGTTTTTGGATAGTGAATGGTGTTGCTCCACACCATGCTGAACTTGCATATTCCATGTTGGATCGAACCATGGATTTATAATATAACAGCCCATTAGTCAGTTGTCCCTAGAGAGGGTGCAGCTCGACGGAGCAATCCTATTCGCCTGACTGCAGTGTTTTTTAGCCTTTTGGTAATCACATTGGACATGCCCAAGGTCATTACTGATGGAGATGGCAAGTAGATCGACAAACTGTCAGCCTTTTCTAAGATGTTCCAAAGAAGTGGAGACCTGGATGGCCCTGGTGCAATGCAGCAGCATTTTTTCTTGTTTGATATTGTTACCGTTTTATTACACTTAGCAGCACCGAAAAAGTACATTCCATGAAGTTGCCAAAGACCCGATTTTTTCCTGCGGTCATTGTTGAGAGAGACAGCAGCATGGGATTTCTTCCTACTTCTTTTGACGTCATAAGTGAAGGTCATAATTTGACACATCGTTCCTGCGTAAAGGATGGATGGATTCAGGATTCTTCTTGTGATGTCCGTCAATAAATATATTAAAAAGAAGAGGGCCGAGGATTGAGCCTATTGGTACACCTGCATTGATCGACTTCTTGCGGGATACGCTCCCGTTTAGGATGAATCTGAGGGAAGCGGTCACTCATGTAGTCCTTCAGCCACTTTCATTAAATCTTATCTGAATCCTAAGGCAAAAAGCTTGGCCAGTAGACGGATGCCACACTCTGTCCAAAATGCTTTGCTGATATCATGACATACAATTCTAGCTTCCCCTCCTGTCATTGATGGATTAGTTATGCATTAGAACATAGTTCCGGGATCATATGAAATGGCCAGACCTAAAGCCATACTGTATGTCTGTTACATATCACTGATGCGCATCAAGATGGCGACACTTGTTTCTTAGATCAGTTCGCTCCATTACCAACCTTGGATATTTAGATGCAAGGAGATCGGTCGATAGCTCCTAGGCAAATGCTTGTTGCCCTTCTTACGACATGGTAATGACTTCCAGAGCTACTTTCCACATCACTGGCAGGTGGCATATTTGAATATGCCGCTGGAGCATATTTGAATGCAAATGCCCCGGAGCACATGACAATATCTCTCCTGGAGCATTGGAGCAATTATTCTGTCAATACTGCTCCAAGAGCACATTGCATATCCAGTAGCTATTTACCAATATGCTCCTGGAGCAATGTACATTCAATTCCAACGGGCACACTAAATGATGGTGGCAGCTTAGGTTCGTGAAAGGAAACGTAGATGTTAACGGTCTAAAGATTCTTCGACAACTTGTCGTCTACTGGTTTTCATTGTAGCCCCATTGGGACTATGGCTGTTGAAATCGCAATGAAATGAGGTTTGGTGGTATTACCGAGATTGAATTGAGGGTGCTTGAGTCTACTGATGGAGTTTTGAAGACGATGTCCTCTGACAGAGTTGAGCTCAATGGTAAGGACTTCGATGTTGTCCCAGCAGACATTGAGGTTTGTTACAAACATACAAACAACGTGTATGTATAAAATGGTCATTAATACAAATTTACGCGTTATGTACTGTATGACCCTAGTATAGTCCCACCTGTTTTTAAAATCCTGAAATTTGCATGTTTTAGGGGGTGGGATTATAGGGTCTCCACCTAACATGAACACATAAGCATCAATATTTCAGCCGTTCAGACACACTTATTCCAGATATTTTAGGGTGTCAAATGAGTGTGTTATCATTAAAGACATGTAAATGAACTGAATCATGAATCTAATTAATTTTGTAAAGCATATTGTAGACGATACTACCAAAATAGTAATAATTTTGACAAAATTGCATGTGGATCTATTGCCTTCCAGTCACCAAACTTATGGTGGGGATTATAATAAGGATTTTCTACATTTTCATATTCTTTTTAACTAGGGTGTGTGATTATAGCGAGCATGGGACTATACTCGGGTCGTACGGTAATTTACAAACAAAGCATCAAGATGCAGTAGCCTATAATGTGATTCCATTCAAAGACAACAACACCATTCTTTAAGTCCTTTTAGATTATTTAACAGGTGGTAAAAAAAACTTGACCCGGATTGTGTCCGCCATTTTGAGTTTTTAAAATAATGTATATGAATGTATTGATAATCATCGGAAAGCCTATTTCATTATCTTTAATTTGCTGTCAAAGATAATTCCAATCGGTTAAGTATGGGCCAAGCTACATCTTTGAATCAAGTAGTCCGGTTTCACCCTATCCACGGATTCCCATATTGACTGCACGGCGCCCGAAATAACAAATTGATTCCGTGGAACATGCAGAAAACCGCTGCTCATTCAAACGATTGTTAACTCGTGTATACCTAAACTGTGAATGATCTTTGCAGCAATTAAAGATAATGACCTAAGCTTTCAATTATATCCCATTTGTTTAGATATATGTGTTACTTGAAAATTCACATGGCGGACACATCAGGTCAATTATTTTTTTTTTTTTTTTGTTTTTTTTTGTTTTTTTTTTTTTTTTTTTTTTTTTTTTTTGTTTTTTTTTTTTGACTCGCCCTGTATTAAACCTCTTTTGACTATTCCCATCATATGTACTTCAGTAATAATTACTATATAAGTTCATGATGATGATAATTGTTTTCACAATTGCTTTAATTTACATAAATTCTCTATTAGGCCAACAATTATTGTTTTTCGCTAGTCTTTTTCCAAGCTAACTTAAAAGGTTAACTTCTTATTTGAATCACCTTACCGGTAAATTTATTTATAAACATGCTATTTTGAAAGTTTATAATCCATGACGCCAACACTTCAACCTATTGCTTTTCGTGATCCACAGTCTCATCCCATTGACTTTACCCAAGGAGTTTGAGATTTTTACATCACCTGACCCGTTAGCCTAAAATATAGAGCATGTTGCCATCAGTCATCTGCAAATTCGATCTACTCTGGAAAAATTAGTCATTTTGTATTTTCTGTCGGGGGGGGGGGGGTGGGGGGGGGGGGGGGGGGTGGCCGTTAGTTATCCAAAGTTTTAATCCGTTTTTGTCCCCGTACGAGGGTGTCCGGATCACCTCACTCAGGAATACTTCTGTGTGAGGATTATTGGAGCAAAGATAATTGACCGGATGCCCTCCTGACGTCAATCCACAGTTTTCGGCGGTGGGGCTAGCCTTTGGCAACCGTGCCCACCCACGCAAGGCGCATTTGGCTGGATGGCCGCCATTAGCTCCCCAGCGCTGACGCCCTTGTAGGTAGATCTTCTTCTTTTTCATTTCTACCAGGGTAACCAGCACCCTCCTCATCGGATTTTCGTTAGAAGCCCGATGGGGTGCCGGTTTTACCGCCGACAACTCGGCCCTGGGACAATTAGTACTGTTACCAGGATACCATTAGATGCCCTCAAAGGAAACCTGACTGGACCGGTCTTGTAAAAGGTCAGAAATTATAATGCAGTTGCCTTGGCCTCTGGGGCACCCGTATAAACATTTGTTGATAACATCAATCCGCCTCATCACAAAAATCAAATGAATTTTGAAAATCTTTTCTCGGATATCTAATGAACCATAAACAAATGAGGTGCTAGAAGCCAAATTCACCTTTAATTCATTTGAAGTGGCCCTGCATTATCCGAAATGTACCTTACTGACTGTTTATATTTAAAGGGTCACTTAAAATTTTCAGAAAAAGCGTTCACATTTTTTTTAAGCCGGGTGTTTTTTACTCTTTATAATGCATACCAGAGGTATTAATTCACCCCTGAATTGAACACCAAAATTTTTTATTGTATGATATCAAATGCGCCTTTAAATCATGCAATAGTAAAATGGGGGGGGGGTTACCTTCATTGGTATACTTAATTTTAAATTTTATGATGTGAACTCCTCAAAAATATACCACATTAAAAAAAATAAAAAATTTAGTATTTTTTTAAATTAATTTGCCCTTGACAATTACTTCAAGTGACATATGCTATTCAATAGCCAATCTATGTAAACTTTATGACATTCAGTGTATTATTACTGTTTTAACTACCCAAAACAATAATGGCAAAATTTTAATGGCAAATGGACGTTTAAAATTCAATATTTTTTCTTATTTTTTGCTTTTTCACTTCCAAGGACAGCAAATATTTTGCTGATATAATATTTTAAGTCCGTCGATATGTCAATCGGTAAGACATGCTCCATGTGGACCTGCATACGGAAGTTTTTCAATCTGTGTGTGGAATCGTTTTAGCCCCCACTTTAATGGAGAGTCATTCATAACTTCTTTCGTTCTCTTAATTTGTTCCCTTACCGTACTTAACCCGGGGGGGGGGTCCCCCAACGATGGTTTGGGTAGGGACGTGCCTCCACGACGCTGGAAGTATGACCCTAGCTATACCATTTTTGCCAAAAAAGGGACCCATAGCTATACCAGAGAAATGCAAATTTTAGGCCAAATTTAACCCAAATTTGCCATTCACGTGTCAAAATTTTGACATTTTAAGCAATTTGGAATGTTTTGGGCTTCAGAGTGAGGAAAATTTTCAGAAAATGTTAAAAAACTACCCACTGCTATAACCAAAATTGGCCATGAAAAAGGGTCTTTATATACAGAAGGCTGAAAATGGACCGATGTCTGTGGCCGTCCCTGTATGGTCATTTATGTTGAAGAACCCCCCCCCCCCCCCCCCCCCCCCCCCCCCTTACTTCACCTGTTAGTTCACTTCAATACATTTATTGTCATGTCTAGACTACATTATAAATTTGTGTAGTAATCACTCTTTGCAAATGGTGATATATCACTGAACTAAATATTTCTGAATCCGCCATGGTCAACCTCTGTGGTGGCAATTTCCTTGACCAATTACAATCTCCTGTGTGTTTGTCAACTGGTCAACATTATGACTTGTGGTGTTGATAACAGTATTGTAAAATGGTCACCTTATACACAATTACTAAAAACAATGCAATATTAAACTCGATATATACAACCGATTTCAAACATCGCACTCAAATTGGGGCTAATTTACCCACTTATAATACCAGACTAGGGTCCTTTGCCTCTGGGGCACCGTGATTAAACATTTGTTGATACCATCAATCCGCCTCATCAAAATCAATGAAATTTTGGGATTAATCTTTCTCGGATATCTAAATGAACCATAAACAAACATGAGGTGTTAGAGCACAGAATGCCCTTATTAATTTGAAGTGGCCGCCCTGCCTTTCTAACTGTACTTACTCGGCACTTGTGTGTACTATTTAAAGGGTTCACTTAAAAATTTTCAGAAACAGAGCCGTAATTCCATTTTTTTAAAGCCGTGTGTTTTTACATCTTTAATAATATCCCAGAGTATTCATTCACCCCTGAAATGAACCGCCAATTTTTATGTGTCTGATAATACAAATTCGCCTTTAATCATTGCAATAGTAAATGGTTACTTTCATTGTCATACTTAATTATTATGATGTATGTGAACTCCTCAAAATATACCACATTAATCAGGGCTTTAGTATTTTTTTTAAATTAATTTTCTCTTGACAATTACTTCAAGTGACATAATGCTTCAATGGCCAATCTATGTAAACTTTCTGACATTACATGACATTAATGTACTGTTTTAACTTACCCGAACCACAAATATGGCAATTTTAATGGCAGGACATTTTAATCAATATTTGTTCTATTTGCTTTTTCCACTTCCAAGGAACAGCAATATTTCTGATATAATATTTTAAGTAAGCGTGTCGAGATGTCAATCGGACCTAAGACATGCTCCCATGTGGACCTTCAGACAGGAAGTGTGTCAATCTGTGTGTGTGAATCTTTTTACACACACTTTACTGGAGAGTAAAATTTTTTTCTAACTTCTCATTTTCTTAATTTGTTCCCTTATTACGTACTTAACCCGGGGGGGGGGGGTCCCAACTATGGTTGGTAGGGACGTGCCTCCACTCTGGAAGTAGGACCCATAGCTATAAAAACCATTTTTTGCCAAAAAAGGGACCGCATAGCTATACCAGAGATGCAATTTTAGGTCAAAAACAAATTTCTTTAAAAAAAACGAAAAAACTAATTCATCTCAAACTTTGACATTTTAAGCAAATTTTTGGAATTGGGGGCTTCAGATTTGAAAAAGGAAATTTGCAGAAAATTTGTGTACATTTCAATATGTAAACAAAAAATACAAAATTGGATGAAAAAAGGGTCATTGATATACCATAAGGCTGAAATGGGACCTTGTCCCCTGTGGCACGTCCCTGTTTGGTCATTTATGTTGAGAACCCCCCCCCCCCCCCACTTAACCGTAGTTTCCACTTTCCATAACATTTATTGTCAATGTCTAGACTTACATTATAAAATTTGTGTGTATCACTCTTTGCAAATGGGTGATATATCCGGAACTCAATTATTTCTGGAAGTCCATGGGTCCCCCCTCGTGGTGGCAATTTCCTTTCCTTGACCAAGGACAATCGCCTGTGTTTTGTCAACTGCCAACATATGACTTGTGGTGTTGAAACAAGTATGGTAAATGGGTCAACTTACATACAAACTATTAACTACAATACATATCATATACCGACTAATATCAACCGCTTTCAACCATCGACACTTCAAATTGGGCTAATTTTTAACCCTCACTTATATACCAGACTAGGTTTTAAAAAAAAACACTTCTATCCCATAAAAAAATATTGAAAAGCAAAACAATTTCCACATTCAGTAATATGTGACAAGCTACAAGGTTAGATGTAACTAGATTTCGCGTTCTCGTCTTTCGCTATATCTGAAGGGGTTTTGGGGTTTGGTTTGGTTCCTCCGAACCTTATCGGGCGTCTTTGCGTGGAGGGGGGGGGGGTTTTTGTGAATGACAGTTAAAATGCAGATCGGGGATTGCGCGGGTAGAGTGGCTTCTAATTTTTTTTTTTCAGGTAGGGATGTGCGGCCCGATTTCCGAACTTGGGTGCCTGAGACCTTAATTTGGTGTCCCAAAGGTAGGGTCTTTAGGAACTGAATTGTTGTGAAATTTTGCCGGAGTGGGAGCCTAATTTGGCTAAAGTTGAGCTTTGAGGCAAAAGTTTACCAAAGGCGACCTTATGAACTGAAATTGTACTTCAACAACCGGGGTCTCGGGACCAGTATACTATGCAAGATATTTAAATTTTTCAATATTATACGGGCATTCTGCCAACAAAATCATGTAATGCTACAGTATATCTAAAAGTTAATTTCATTAAAACTCTGACTGTGTGTATTTGTGTGAAATAATTAAAGGAGCTTGGGAATATGTATGGATAAAAAAAGCACGGATGACCACCCCAACCTAGCAAACTGCCTGTAATTAACCATCTTTAAATGTGAATTATAACTTTTACGGTAGCGTAAAGTTTAGTTGGTAGAATGAATTCTGCGTATAATACTGTAAAATTTACACAAGTACAAGATAAGTGAAGACAAAGCAAAGTACATTTTTACTGCACTCTATCAGTTTACATTCTTACCCACTCAGAATGGAATTTTTTACACACATGAGTGGATGGGGTGGGGGGTGGGGGCTCCTTTGAGCCCTACAATCCAGAAAATGAAGTTCCCATTGGAATCATTCCGGCAAATCTGCCAGCAATTTATGTGCTCTAAACATTCCTATTATTGGAAAGAAAACAATAAAAATAATGATCGGTTAAGAAATTAGGAGTGCCAATTTGGTTCGGAAAGTAGCCATTTTGCCGCTTTCTTTCTCCACAGTGGTTGCACTATACAAGTTTAAAACATGGCTTTTTATGAGTTAAAGGCACTATCAGTGATCCCCCGAAAGAGTCCGAAATATTTTAAATTCGCAAGACTAGCTAAATTAAAGATGAGTATGTACAATTCTCATATGAATCTTTCCATTTGAAAAATTGACAGAAAATGAAGAAAAAGCAGGGTTCCAAAGATATAACGATCTCCATTCAATTAGGCCTACGTGTTTAGTAAGTGTCCGTGCGCGTGCTGACAGTAATGACTAAAATATCAAATGTTGCCTTATTACGTGCTTTTTCAGGTCTTATCCTTGCAGGTTATGGTGGACACCCGAACTGTGTCACAAACTGGAAACATCAGGTTTTTTTTTTTTTGTTGAATGATTTTTTTTTTTCGATTTTCTGATTTTAGCCAATTCACTGATAGTGCCTTTTAAGAATAACCAAATTACAATAAATTGGGTCTACTGGCATACTTTTATAATTTTGGTGGTGCCCTTTTTCCGGAACCATGTATTATCCCCATTCGTTTGTACATGGAAATGATTATTCAATCAATCACTTATATTAGTTCATCATAGGATACAGCAAAAACAATATGATAAATAATTATGTAATTGCAGTACAGTGACAAAGTAATCGTTACAATATTACAAGTAAAGATTATTTGAAACTAATACATTAGAATCAACCTGGATCAAATTAATATTTTTAATCATCATTATTATTATTTCATGTTTAAAAAAACATGAAATCGTTGAAATTTGAGTGCTTTAAATATTAAGAAAAGTACATAAATTTCCTTTTTTAAAATATGTAAAATTAACTTTTTTTAAAGCAAAGAATGCCTATTATTACAAAACCAAATATACTCAACATAAAGTATTCAAATCTCACATTCATTTACCAAAGACCCACCCAAATTCGCAACACCCGTATACACGTACGCACATCCCGCGCCGTACACGCGCAAATTCCCGAACACCCCCCCGCCCCATTTTCCTTACTGGGTATCTAATTCCCGATAATGAGGTACCACGAGATAGCTTAGAGTTACTCATTTCTATTGCATCAATTGAGTACAACATGCGCAATATGAAGTCACTACATGACGTCATAAGATTGAAGAAAGTATGAAATAGGATGGGAACTTGATATTTCGCAATTTTACTGACTCAAAACAACTGTTTTTGTGAACTTCAAGGTCCATGGACACGGCTGAGTAGACATTTCTTCGTAATTTACATTTTCGTACCTCATCGGTATCCTGATCATATCGCAAACACAGATTTTTTAAAAGTGAACATCGGGAAAGTGTTAAATTTCAAGGATACATATACCCAAACTGAACAGGGCCTTCTCCTGTTTTCTTGAACGCGTATCAAGATGCGGAGTTTGGATTTGACCCCGTTTTGACGCAGAGTAACAAGGTTGTAACAAAGCTCACACGTGGGGTAACCGCATCCGCACACCTCCCGATATCTCTCCTGTCGTTTCTTTTCTGGGAACTTGAATAAAGCTATTCTGTTCTGATTCTCCTTGTCGGTCGGTCACCGCTGGTGCAGCCGTCGCAATCCAGCGCTTTATAATCGTATTTTAATAAGGCCTTCAATCAGAAAAGATTTGGCATAGGATACAACACACACGTACGACACATATCACGAGACTGTCACTGTGGTACGTATCAGAAACTGGGCCACACGCTCACTCCGTTTCCACGATGACGATCATGTGACGCGTATCGCGGTATTTGTTACTCGGACGTCACTTCCACTGTGGGTCACGCTTGCCAGCGCGATAATACTTTCATTTTGGAATTCCTTGAAAGCTTGTCCAACCACATGATATTATGCCAATTTTTATCAATATACTGGGTTCTCAATTACTGCTTCATGCAGTTTTACATTGATAACCAATACATACTAAAGAATGAAACGCATTTTTTTTTGCTGGGATTATAAGTATTTTAAAGCATGTCCGGACCTTTACAAGGCCATATCTCAAAATACGTCAACTAATCATTTATAAGCTTAATTCTCAGCTCACATTTTCAATTTACACGGACATTGTTATCAAATCCCTAACAATAAGCTAATGTCATTTTTAAGATATCAAATTGGACTATTTTTTTTCTAATTTACAACATTTCCTTGGTTAAAACTACTTTGTCCAAGAAAGCAAATATTTATTTTTTCTATTATAGTTAGCACGTAGGCCAAAACATTGTCAATTCAGAATCGAGCATGCATAAACAACATAGCACGAAGCCATTTGAGTGCTTTAAGGCCCATAACTTTGGAGAGAAAAGGATTTAATAAATTTATCATTTTCACACACCATATCCCACAACACAGTAGATAAGGTATCAGACCGCGTGTACACATCGTTATGTAACCCACTGTACCAATGTTATTTGGGATAATCTGACACAATGTATTATGGGATATTAGTGATTACTCGATTCTTTCACACGTTGCCACAAATTATATGAATTAGGTGCTAATCTTGGAGATTAGATCGTGCGAATCGATTTCACTATATTCCATAACGCAGTATGAGGTATTATCAGACGTTAGTCTGATATGGAATTGGTCTACTTTTGAAAATCCAAAAATGTCCGAAAGAAACAGTAAGGGCACTATTGGGGTAGGTTACTGCCTTTTGCATGAGAAAAAAAATTGTACTTCTGTAACGGTTTTGGATAGAGGGAAGCGGTGTTTGGAGCTATAAATGGGATATGTTATGTGTTGAAGTCTTATCCAGGGCGAAAGGTGTTTGTTTTTTTTGTGAAGAAAAAATGGAATTTTGGGACGATGTGTGAGGCAAGTAGTTTCAAGAAATGAAGTACATCCGAGACTTGAAAATGTGGAATATTCCATGTCCTAAACGGGGGTATCATATGAGAAAAAATATAAGTGTGCTCGGAGAGGAGTGTGAATAAATATAAAATGTTTGGGAATCTGAAGGCATTTGGGATGATTTATAACATAATTCGAACATTTGGATGTATTTCTGAAGAAAGAATATAAGTTGTTTTTTTTAATTGGACCAGAAGGTAACTTTTTTTGCAAGATGGTTTCAACTGCATTGTGGACAAAGAAGTTGAGCTCAATGAACAAATCCAATACCCCATAATACATTGGTCAAATTATCCAAACTAATGCTGGTAAAATAGTTAACATCACAATTTTACATGCTGTCGGAGGTCTCATCTATGTGTTATGAGGATATGGTGAAATAGATAAATATTCTAATCTCAAAAGATACCACATAATTTGTGGTGTCTTAATGCTTTGCAGAACAATCAAGTCAGAATCCAAATCCCATAATTACATTTGTTGAAATTGGGTTAAATTATCCCGTATACAACAAGGATATGGCAGAATAAAACATATGTGCATCATCCAGGTCCCATATTGTGTTGTAGGATATGCGTGCACACATGCCGTTATAATTCATGTTGTCCTTGGCCCACTTAGTGCTCTGCTCCATGGGGTTACCCTGATAGATGGGCCATACTATTTATTGTCATAATTGACAATGTTTATTTCTTGCCTAAAATAATATATCAAATTAAAATAATTTTGCTTATGCTGTGGATAGAGTTTTATAATCCAAAAAATGTGTAAATTAGAAAAAATCAGTCCAATTTGATATCTTAAACATGCATGTTGTCAATAGTTTTTAGGATATGGAATTACTATGTAAATGTAGATTGAAATTGGGCTGTAAAGAATCAGAGAAAGTGAGAGGGTGAGCAGGGCAATCAACCTTTTGGGTACGGATTTGTGTGGCTGACTTCCAACTTAAGAGCTTGGGAACTGATTTGTTTTTAATAGGGCACTTAGAATGAGAAAAATGGGGAAACTATATAGGAGGCTTGAACTAAAATTTGGTCAAATTCAGCTTGAGAAAAAAAGGGAAGAGTATGAAGAGTGAGCGGCGAGAGACGGGGGGGGGGTAGGGAGGTGGTGCCCGACTTTTGATTTAGGGACTTGGGAACGATTTGTCTTTTAAATTAGGGCCTTGAAGTGGATTTGAAGGAAAATATGCAGATGCGACGTTAGAACTCAATTCGCTCAACTTAAGTTCGAGGCAAACGATTTCCCAAAAGGGACGCCAAGAACGAAATTATGCTTCAACGAGCGGGAAGTATTAGTAACTCCCAGTGCTGGGTGCGGTAGAGGCATGAATGGGTAGTCGGCAAAGGGAGAAACCTGAGGGTGGTTTGGGAGGAGAAACATGGGATAGTGGGGAGTGGACCTGGGGTAATTGGGAAGAGAATCTGGGTTAATTCAGAAAAGATCATGTTGTCTGGAACGGAGACCCAGGAGTATTTGGGAATTGGCCATAGTTGGGGTAGTTGTGAAAGGGACACCTGTTAGATGAGAATTTTTAGTGAATTGGAAGGGTGCTCGGGGCGCTGGGAGAGGTCAGGACAGATGAAAAGGGGATCGTGTGTAGTTGAGAAGGGACATTGGTGGCAAATTAGGACTTAGACACTGGGAAGTGGCTTAAGTTGCAAAGGGCCCTGGGTATTTAAAAAGGGGCCCTATAGTAGGTGACCAAAATACTAACACACAGGTCACGTATGATAAGGTCCTTAGCGAACTAAAACCCCCGTAACGAATCGCGAAAGCCGAGGCGAGAACCGCGAAATTATAGTTTAAATCTGACTGTACAGATAATGAAGTTACAAGCTTTTAAAAACTATACCAGCGTTATTGGACAATTGACATTAATGTATTGTGGGAAGTACTCGATTTTCAACGTGGGACATCTCGCAAACGAGCTATGATGTAAGATGTTTGCGATTTTCCTTTTAGCTTTCGGGGGTCGCAACGGCGACAACCCAAGAAAAAATGTCGTCTTCAAAATATTACATCATACGTATTCTCCATTACAAATATCCCATATACCCTTATTATATATACGGGTTTATATATAATATAGTTAAACAGTGGGAAGTCGTCAAAACCTAAAAAGTATGCCTAGATTGCCGCAAGCCATGTCACTAATTAAAAAATTACACCACTGCCCAAGTAAGGAAGCCGAAACAGGAGTATCTAGCCACTTGAAGTGGTTGAAGCCATCTCGCGAAATAGGTAAACACTCGGAGCTCAACCAACTTACGCAGATTTTTATTCCTTCTCAAAAACACTTTCTCTGCTACAAGATCTCTCGCAAATCACTTAAGAATTCCAAGTTGAACATTTTTTGTCAGATTCCCAATATATTGCGTATGATTCAAATCATATACCTACCCCTTCTACATCCCGTTTCTATCATCCCTACAAAGTCCTGGCACTTTGCGTGTTGAACCTAAAACAAATAAGTTAAGTAAACAAATGCTACAACTATTAAGACAACTCGCACGACAATGAAAGCAATATGAGAGGCTCACGCCCTCATAATCATGACAATTCCAAGAAATAAAACAGTGGTTGCATTAACCTTGCTTCATAGTAGAGAGGGTGTTTTGAACTAATCCCATAATACATGCAATGTGCCTATAATGTTCTGTCTAAACATATGTCAGTATTTAGGGCGTGTAAAGAAGTTTAAGGAGCACAAAACCTTTCCATTATTAAATTTTTTTAAAAGTACTAGTGTTTGTGTGCAGGAATTTTCGGTGTCGAGTTTAAGTATTAAAAATGGGATTTTTGTGGGATCACATGCCGGGATTCATGCATGGGATTATTGATGTGAAATGTACCAAAAAATGATGCATTGTGGGAGGGCTAAATTGACTCTTAGGAGCTGTGTGTTATAAGGACAACGTATGATTGATTGGTTGAAGTGAGGAATTTGGGCTGTTTCAAGTTAACACAGTGCAAGGTTAAAGTGCAGAGCATATACTATTATTATAGTGCGCTTTTGAACCAAGTGTGAAACATTGCAGTCGTGAATGAGACTTGCATAAAATAAGCACTATCTTCAGGAGCAACTGGGAATGAGGGTAAAGTACACATGGTACAAGGCACCATGGAAACTTTAGACACTGGGGAAGATATTGGTGGGAAAAAACACATAACAAAATACCCTTCGGGCAAGAACATAACTAGCATCTACCTAGATAAGCATGAAATTTACTGCCCAAGTGGTTATCGGACTAGGCTCAAATGCAATGCTCTCTAGGCAGCATTGAAATTGCTTTCACATTTCACACAGCATGCATCGACATTGTAGGACAAAACGGACAATTCAGCATAATCTTTGCCTACCAACACAATTCATGTCAAAAAAACACAAAGGACGAACAAAATGCCACTCAAACGCAACATCTGCTCAGAATTTTCAAAATCCCCAAATAACTTTTCAAAGAAATGTCATTGCTTGAATACATGCGCGTTTCAAAAGAATTGGGAACAAGACAATGAAGGACTAGTTTATGAGAGAACATTGGGTTCCTACTCTAAATTTGCTAAGTGATGACAATAGCCTATATTATGGTTTCACACCACCAAATTAACATAAACAAAAAAACAAACCATTAAAATTAAAAAAAAAATTAACGCGTAGTGTAATAAAAAAAAAGTAACGCGTTATGTAATAACATAATTCACCCACGGCCACTGGCGCATCCAGAGGGCGTACTCATGTGCGCGAGTTGCGCGCCTAAGGAGACTAATTAAAAAACGTTTTACGGGCACGACCGACCCTAACTTCAGTTTTGCCGGGTTTTTTTTTAGTATTTCCAAAAAATCATGTAAAATCAGACATTTTTTAGCCCCTCTGTAAACCCCCAGATTTTGAAAAAGTTAAGGTACAAATAAACAAAGACGCCTATAGCGAGTTTGAAGACCATGTAAGGCCAGGAAAATACCTACTTTCCACATCTCTCCCACCATTTACGTCGGATGAAACCCCTTGCTCTTTAACCAAAAAAAGGAAAAAGAACCGCTATTAGACTACCAGAAGACATCCTCCAAGTACGAAGAGCGAGGCGGTCCAGGATAAATGTGGAGAACAAGTAACTCCAGACCAATAAACGACAGTCGGACACACACAATGTAATTTCCCTTGGTCCATGATATCATGCCAGCCATACACTTATTCAATAATATATGCGTTTTAACATAGTTCAATAGAACAAGTGTATATAGGATGTCATATGCTACGGTCGGTGTGTGGTGGAATAAAATTATTCGAAAATTACCTAGAGTATTTTACCTTTAACCCAAAGGGTTCGTGCGCAACAAGTACACCCCCGGATACGCGGTGGGTGATTTTACTTGCTTGAAAATAGGTGAAAGTCGGGTTATACATAACGCGTTAATTTATTACATTACGCGTAATATTTTTATTGCATTACACGGAAATTGTTATTACATTATGCATTGATATTTTTATTACATAACGAGGCAAGTTTTATAACCGCGTCGGTTATTACATTACAACCAAACTTATTACATAACACGCTCGCGGCGAACGAGGTTGCGTCTACAGCGATGGGGGGGGCCACCTTTTTGTGATTGTAGTCTTAGCTAGATAGCAATACTACCGTAGAGCCTTCGCGCAGACTCGCCAATGTATTGTTTCGAGTCAAAATACCTATTTTCCTTGTCTGGGTCCTTTTTCGGTTTTTTTGGCATTGTAGATTTACTTACCGATGTCATCGCTCCCATGTGTGCTCATTGCAGTACCACGATTATAGCAATGTATTCCGTTCACTTCTCTCTACATTAGCCATCAAATAAACCCCTCACTCATCAATGAATAGTCAGGCAGACCTTAGAAAAGTATCGCGCTGGCTTTTAATCATGATATGGGGAATAAGTTGAGAAATGATGTTATGGAAAAACAGTTGTTTGGTTGTGTAGAGATTAGCTTCACTGGCGAGCAGTACTGACAGTGGAGACCACAGGACGGTTATCTTCTTCTCCGACAAACAACATTGAGCTCAGCTGACAACATTGAGCTCTGTCATTGTGACCCGTCAATAGCCTGGCTATTCAAAATTACTCGCCTGTGACAAGATTTTTCAATCGACCGCATAAAAATAGGCGTTCGCGTTAGATGTTTATGGTTCTTCTCAACCTCCACATTATCAGTCTACAAACCTCTATCAGTAGACTTCAAGCACTCTCAATTCAATCTCGGGAATTCCACCAAACCTCATTTCTTCAATGGCGATTTCAACAGCCAATAGTACCCAATGGGGCTACAATGAAATTAATAAAGATGGAAAAGCTGTCGAAGAATGGTTTCACAGTCAAAATATACGTCTCACAACCCTAAGCTGCCGCTATCATTTTTAGTGTACGTTGAATGAGAGGTTACAACCCTGATCTAGCTATGGAAAGAATTTAGTATTGTGCCACAACCCTATGAATTCGACAGCCTCAACGGAATAAACTGCATGTTGAAGGATGTGGTGGCAGAATACTGAATTCATCCCCTACGATGCAGTGGCGTAATTTCTTTTTGCCGTGGGGGGGATGGTGTGTTGATGAAAATGTATGAATTAAACGGGGTTTGCTGAAAAGATCCATTACTAGCACATGTGCGCGCAAAGCGCGCTACAAAATTTGCCATTTAGAAGCTAAAATTGCTAAATGTAAGTGTAATTAGAACAAAATGCGCGCGCGCGGAAATTTGCCATTTTTAAACAATTATGGTAAAATATGAGGTTATTTTGGTCAAAAACACATGAAAAGGCATCAACATTGGAGGGATGATCGTATTGACCATCCCCCTCATCAAAATATTGGGGGGATATATCCCCCCATCCCCCCGGGATTTACGCATCCCCTAGCGATTGTTAGCAAAAACATCGCTAACCTGTGTAGCAAATTGTTCTGGATCCTGTTCCACTAACCCAACATTGACCAATCGGTATCCAAGGCAATGCTGCAGTAAGACCAAACAAAGTAACTTTCAAGCGTAACTCTAAGAAAGCAACCTGGCAAGGATTCACTGATGATCTGGATCAGAACGTGATATGAAGAGAATTGCTCAAAAACCCTATACCTATGAGAAATTTGGCAACTAGTGAACAAGACTGCTCGGAGATTCATACCCAGAGACTGTAGGACGGAATTTATACCAGGTCTTTCCCAGGAATGTGCTTAAGAATACCAAGAGTATACTACCATGTTTGAAGCTGATCCTTTCTCAGCTTAACAACTGCTTAAGGTGAGAAAGTGTCGGAGAAGATCTCCCATGAGCAGACCAAAACCTGGCATACCTTAATTGAATCCATATGCATATGACCCATAACAGTAAGAAAGCATGGTCCACCAACCAAAAGCTTCGAGGGGATTCAAAAGAACCCTCCAGTGGCCAAATGTACAAACAACAAGTCGCCCCCACAACTGCTTTTAATGGTTTAAAGCGCCAAGAAGCCTAAGACAGCCAATAGGCATAAGAGGTAGAGTGGTTAGCTTGGTTTCACTCGCCCCTTTAACATGGACGCTGGAAACCGGTATTGCTAAACTTCAACCAGGAAAACCATTTGGCATTGGCAACATCTCAACTGAGCAGCTGAAAACTTCGGCCCAGCAGCATAGGAGTGGCTTCTTGAGCTCTACAATTACTGCTTTATTTCCAACAGGTTCCCAAAGACCTGGAAAGAAGCACATGTTATGGCACTCCTATAAAGTCTGGAAGATCCATCTAATCCTAAGAGCTATCGACCAATATCACTCCTCTTTGAACGTCTCCTGCTCTTCCGTATCACACCTGTAATAGACGAACACCTCATACCAGAATAAGCAGGTTTCTGACAAGACAAATGAACAACAAGTCAAGTATGGGAAAGATCAACCGATGCCAAGAAGCTTGACTCAGCTTTAAATGACTTCTGCCGGCTTATCACAGGATGTCTTTGTCCCACTCCATGGAGTACTTATACATCCTATCAGGAATTGCTCCACCAGACATCCGTCGAAGTTTAGCGCGCATGTAAGAACGTTTAGAGAGTCACCTTGTGGAAAAAAGACTTGCTATCAACCAAGTATAAAAAAATCTATTGGCATTGAAAGCGGTGAACATTTTCCATCTGGTGCTGTCTCCTCATGGGCCGAATGGTAATGTCTCAATAGATTAAGAACCAGAATCAACCGATCTTAGGTTTCCCTGGAAAAATGGAGCTACCTGAAAGCAGAAAAACTCTCACCTTTTACCCAAACCGAGCGGTCACTCGGTCACTGCAACAGGGTCTAACGATTACAGGTCTTTCTCTGAGTTATGTGCAAATTGAAATTCCGACACCCTACTGTCTGTTTCGAGTCCTTTCAAATTTAACCAGCGGTCACAGGTTATTCCACTCCAGATCGATATAGGACGATCAGCAATGTAAGTGCATTGCAGAAATTACAAAACCAGAATGGGTAGAGTCTGCGGGTTAAGAGTTTCGGGTCCTATAGGCAATATTCTTGGCCACTGGTGAAAAATGCGCATTACCCATGATACTTATAGCGGCTCGGTTCCAAGTCACCTTAGCATGCGCACATAATGATTGCACCTCAAAGCACACAAAGCACCAACTTAGCCTACAACAAAACACCCACAGTGTACATGATTTGCCTTACTTTGACTTTAAGCCTTCCTCACGAAGTAGGTCCCGGAGATGGCTTCCCGACTTCAATGAATCTCCACTGATCTCTGTCATTTACCACATGCCCTGCTGTTGTCACAGATGGGATGTCCTTGTCTTCACGGCGTTTCCTGATGTCATAAATCCATCTTTTTCTCCGGTCTTCTTGGTTGTTTTTCATCAACATTTCCTTCCAGCAATATTTTTGGATATCTGTCATTGTTCATTTTTTTTTAAATGTCCAAATATTTTAGCTTTATGGTCAAAATTTGTTGGTAGATCTTGGTGTGACGAATATCTCGAATTGCGGTTTTATACCATCAGTCTTTTGCTGTTGACTTTTTAAGTGTCCATGCTCTGTCCCGTAAAGTTGCAATAGATAGGACAAGTACTTTATATAGTTCAAGCTTGGTTGAATTCCTAATATCCTTAGATTTCCCAATTGGATTGCATGAGTTTCTGCATGGAACCCATGGCGATGCCAACTCTGTGTTTGATGTCACTTTTGATAGTTGGAACTTCTGATATGACACCTCCAAGGTAGATGAAGTTTTGCACTTGTTCCAAGGTTTACCATCTATCTTTATGTCAATCTGGACCTTTTTTTTCTGCTGATAACTTGGACTTCCGTTTTGCTGATGTTTGTTGTGAGTCCAAACCTTATACTGAATGCATCAACTTTTGAAACAAGTACTTGACGGTCTTCTTGGGATTCATCTAAAAGGACAATGCTGTATGCAAAACGGAGGTTGTTTATACATTGTCCATTAACTTTAGCACCTATCTGCTCTTCTTGAATAGCCAACCTCATCACTAACGCCAGTAAGATGTTGAAGTGTTGAGGGGACAATACACATCCTTGTCAGACACCTGTTATGGTGGAAAACCAAGAGGTGAGCTCATTTACTCTTGACAGCGCTTTGTGATGTACCACAGAGTGCCTTCAGTAATCCGATAACTTTGGATCATGGGTAGCCAAGATGGTGCATTGCTTGCTATTTAGCTGTCTTGCCATACTGTGTCAAAAGCCTTTTGGTAGTCGATGTAACAGCAGAATAAAGGTTTTCGTTTTTCGTTGTACTTTTCTGCAAAATGCCTTAGTATGAAGAGTTGATCTACCTTGCTGCGTCCATGCCTGAATCCTCCCTGTGATTCAGCCAAGATATGTTCACTGTATATGCATCCTTTTATGGAGTATGCTGCAAAAGGCTGATTCCCCTGTAGTTAGAACAATCTATCTTGTCCTTTTTCTTGTAGATGGCTACAATTACTGCACATTCCCAGTCTTGAGGAATTTTGCCAGTCTTCCAAATTTTGTTACATAGTTTATGG
>JAMKCH010054814.1:0-49993 GCA_023653785.1 Ophioderma brevispina | reverse complement strand
CTGTCTTTGGTGCTGCTCGACAAGTCAGTTCAAATTTATTAAACATTCGTACATTGGCAGATTTTAATTGCTTTCGCTGGATTTTTACGTTGTCAACGAATTGGCCAACAGTCAGCTATCTCCTCTGATTTTCAATGATTCTTATTTGGAACTACTGATGTCCCAAGGAGTAAACCTGATCAATTTCCGACAACGGAAACCTGTTGTCATCGCACGGGTTCACAATTTTTGACTTCCAGTACAATGCTGGAATATGTATCTGGATTTAGTTACCATTCCACATTGTTATGGTAAATTTACGTATGCTTTTCCGTGTAATTTAACCAAAACTAAAGATGGTTTCAAGTTTAGAACCGTTAATGCTTCCAATATCTAGGGGGCAGGCCAATGTCAACCTGCCTCGCAATGGCTATAAAACCTTTATGCATGTCAAAAGTTTAGATGGATCACCGGATAAACACCCCCAGGTTGGACACTTAAATAAATATAGCTGCAGCGGGGGTACCTACAAGAGAGGGTAAAGTTACTATGGGGGTCAAATGTTTAGAAAAACTGCTCTACATCTAATCTAATGTAAATGTAAGCTCAAATTTAGTCCTTATTAACCAGGAGTAAAAAAGGTCAATTGGGTCACGTGCGTGTTGTGCTTCCTTTCCAAGAATTTTGGGAAATAGGCTAAAGTCCAAATGTGTTTATTCAAGAAAGGTCAATTTTTTTAATACCAGATTTCTTTGTAAAAATTTTTTTAGCGAAAGTTTAATGATACTGATTCAAATATGAAGATGCTTATTGCAACATCTCTTTCGGAATTCGTTTCCAGATTTCCTCCCTATTAGGCCTCTAGTGGTGATGGACATTCACACCCTCCCTATTCAGGAACCAACCCTAATGCAAAATAAGGCATATTTGAATCAGTATAATTAAATATTTTTGATATTTTTTTTACAAAGAAATCTTGGTATTACAAATGTTGACCTTTCTTGAATAAACAAATGACCTGTAGCCTATTTTCCCAAATATCTTGGAAGGAAGCACCACACGCATTTGATCAAATTGACTTTTTACTCCTGGGTTACCTAAGGCATAATTTGGAGCTTCTACAATACAATACAAACGGAATTTGATATAGCGCCCTTCTCAAAACAAGGTCCAAGCGCTTACAAACGCTGTTTTTAGCCTAAAACATGGTTCATCTTTTACAATACCTGTTTTGTCATTACTAGGAGAAGAACTTAACCCAATTTAAAAATAAAAAAAAAAGAACGAAAACAGCTGCAAATAGATTAAATATCATGTGGAGGAATAACATTATTACATATTACATTAGATTTGAGCATTTAAACATTTGACCCCATTAGAACTTCTGACCCCCTTGTAACACCCCCCTCCCGTGCAGCTGATTGAAAACGTGTCCACCCTAGTAATGTTACTTATGGTCCATAGAAGCGACCCAGATAGGACACGTTTTTAATAGCATGAGAGGTCAGTTTGCAATGGAATATTAGGGTTGCTTTTGCCCCCTGCCCACAATGTCTTACTTACTCTCCAGGGTAAGAGAACTGATTCTGCAGACTTCTTGAGCCTATAGTAGGCGATGTATCTAAATATTGTGTTCACCGCTTCAGAGTCGTGGAGCCACTGTGGCAGCCAATTCTGGTCTCGCAGACCGTGTATTTAAGCGGACATGGGCGCTGGAAATCCGAAACTGCAAAAGATGGCTACATTGCCGATAGTTTGCCAAGCAAACTGTTGGTCTCCCAATCTCTGGGATTATAATTGTGTAGTGTTTCTTTTCTTGTCAAATCTTTATCAGACCCGTTCTTTGGTTTTCACGCTGCTTCTAGCGTACCAAATGCCATTAGTGTGTGTATGGTGTGTTATCTTGGGGCTTGTGTATAAAATGAGAATTTAAAACTTAAATATAGATTTATAGCGGTTGAGGTCCATACCGAATTAGTATAAATCTATTTTAAGTTTGGTGTGTTAATGAGTGCGCAGTGGGGTGTGAACGTGAATAAGGTTGTATTGTTAAGCGTATAAGTAGCTTACGTAATGTGTGTTCGGGACTGGGTATGCTGCATTGGGTAGTCACTTCACGCTAGTAGCTTGCAGCGTACACTCGTTCAATTTATTTTGCAATGCATCATGGGTTTCTTTTATTCAAAAATAGTCTATTTTATTGTTTTGATTCATCAAGGTTAAAATTTGTCAGAAAGTTAAGTGCCGCGTCCCTTGCCTTGGAAGGGCTGTTCCACATAAGCCGGGCCTACGTTTCCACTTTTTCCCACAATCTATTTATAAATTAGGGTTTTTTGGGTTGTCGTAGCTGGTGGTCAGCATGACATGGCTTGGATCATCTTATGTAATAATGTAAAGTCCGGTGCTTCGCATGTTTCATGTATTTGAAATGCTTGCCTAGATTTAGCTATCATGTTGTAAATTGATGTGCCAGAGTAGTTGGTTATGTCGGTGAATATACACGCTGCTTCTAGCGTACCAAATGCCATTAGTGTGTGTATGGTGTGTTATCTTGGGGCTTGTGTATAAAATGAGAATTTAAAACTTAACAATATTTTTACACAAGTCTGAAGGCAGAACCTAAACTACTGACGCCGCCACCTGAAGTCGCCACCGCACTGGGAAGCCGAGTTGTTCTGGTAGCTTGACGATCCTTTGGAAGTCACTGTTTGGTGCATTTCAGTCGTCCATCGATGCCCACGTCGTAATCCATCGTGGTGTGCACCAATGTAGTCAGGAGTCAAAGTGTCGAAACAGTCGTCGTCGCCGGCGAATACTCGTAGTCACAGAACATCTATATTGGTTATCTTTGGCTCATTGTTAATGTAAGACTCTGGAACAATGTCTGTTGCGTTACAAAATCTCATCGGCGCCAGTACACTGATGTAGCCGTCAAAGGTCAGATCACCTACATTATCCTCTTACCAGCCATCCATATTGCAATTACCAAAGCCGTAATCCTCCCACATTTTGCTCCAGACACAGCACACAAACGTTCCGATAATACAACATGAATAACAGTGAGGAATCCCTTGGTTATTTCATTCAAATTTCACCCCTGTACATCACCCTACAACTCCTCCGTCATCACACTGACATGCACTCACAACTGAACTCTCTAAAGCTCGTTGTTTTCACTCACAATTATTTTGGTACTAACTCCACACGCCTGCACATTTACTTCTTGTTCGACAACCTTACACAACCCTCCTCCTTCACACTCTGACATGCATGACTCATAACTGAAGTCCCTCAACTTCATTCTCTCATTTCATGATTCCTCGTACTCCCAAATCTAACGCGACCGTCCTGTTTTGTCGTTGCTCCAATGTTCAGTCTCGCAAGTGCCCAAACTCCACCTTCTTCTTACCTTCTCTCTGTCCCTGATCTATTAGAAGTTGTTGGTTGTTTAGGTTTCCTCTACTTGCCACATGTGTTTCACACGTATTTCTCTTCATTCTATTGGTATCTTTGTACAGCTTACTTAACTGGTCTTTTTCAGCACTGATTGACACTTTTGCACACTTGATTGAAAGTTCAACTGCTCGGACCTTTAATAATATAGCCTATTTTCAGCCCTTTCTTCGGCTTCCTCTAGCACTACTTCTCCCATAATCTCCTGATGCAAATTGGCCCAAGTCTAATAATTAACAAAATACCCCTCTTTCACTATCCAGTTTCTGTAATTAGACCAATTTCGAACTATCAACTTCAACATTTAACACAAGAAACTTGAACAAGCTAATCCTACAAAATTCAACGAAACAGAGTAATCTACCATAAAACTTGCTGCCCTAATGCCATTACTAGCCATGGGTCAGTGGCAACGTTCATTCCTGTCGAAGTTACTAAGATCTCTCAATGTCCGAATTTGAACCCCGTTGATTATCTGACGACAACGTCATCACAATCCCTCAACGCCCAATGCAGACTGCTGCGCAAAACTCAAGCCAAGCAACAACTTTCCATACGGTTGAACTCGTTGTCCGGTACCCCACCCTCCACCAATCCCTGTGTCATTGCCTTGGAATGGTCAGCACACTGGTGCCCGACCGAGCAAACTCGATTCGTTTGCACAGCACTACCCACAACAATGCCACAGCCACTTCTCAACTTTACGACCTCGCAAAATGACCCTATTCACCACAACTTAGATCAAGACAAAAGAGCCCAAGTTTAAGCAAATACTTGTCAACATCTTAGATTCGCAATGCGGCGGCCGACTCTTCCGCATTCCTCCACATCACAGTGCACAACATCACCTGATGTCAACCAGACTTCGCAATAATCACGTCCGACCTATTCTTTGTCAACAGCCTGAACACGTATGGCCATGTTGCTAATTGCTTTTGAAGCAATAACTAGTTTCGTGCACACCAATTGTAGTCATCTTGGCAATACCGCTTATATCTTTCACACCTCTTTTGGAACAGCTAACTTCCCTGATTTACTGTCCCCGTGTTTCTGACACTCATTGGAACTCCTTGGACGAACTCCCATCTTTTTCTGACGGTTTCTCGACAAACTCTCGACACTTTCATACGGGCTCGCCTCTTTTTTTGGTTTTTTTTTTTTTTTGATAACGTTTGTGACGAACTCTCCTCTCTTTCGTGACACTTCTCATACAACTCTCACCCCAGGCTCTTTCTTGCAGGATATGTCAGTTTTATTGCCCTCTCTTTCACTCAGCCTTTGGACCATAAGCTTCTCAGTCTGCGTTTGATCGTAGGACAACACCCGAAACAAGTGACCTTCCTCTTTACCAATATCGGCATCCTATTTCACCTTCCTTTGCTGTCTACGCTGTTCTTCTTAACCCTCCTATTGACTATCGACCTCTTTGTGCTTGTAGTCTCCCCTTGTCACTCATACGGTCCGTTGCGCCTTGTTCAGAGGTACATCTGGAGTCTGCACTCGTCTACCTCGGAAAACACTTTTTGCCCATTACCACTTCTTTAAGACACCGGTTTCTCGTAGTTCGTCAAAAGTTAGCTTACTGCAACTGCCTCATTGACTGATTTTGGCTCTCAAACATAGTTTCCTGTCCGCACCTCCTCATCACTAACGCCTCCTGAAAGTGCATAACAACATTACTCCCTACTGCTTGTACTACCCCTATTCTTTGATGTTCCTTCCGAGTTCAGCATATTCTTTCGGTCCTCTGAACCCTTAAAAAAAATGTTTCTCCAACTGCGGAAAGTAGGTATCTCTTAGCTCCATTTGTGAGCCGAATTCTTCGTCTAACTTATTCACCATCCATTCCAAGCTCACACTTTCGATCTTTTCAATATCGACAAGGCACCGACGCCAGGCATCCCCCTTCAAACTTGCCAATACCTTACTGACAGCCTCTTCCTCCGTCCACTTTGTTGAAACACATACATATCCTAAAAATGCACCACGTGTACTATCGAACAGGACAAAATACTGGACTGCCATCAAATTCTCTCAACTCAGCCTCTCGTTTAGCAGGAGTCACATCTTCACGTCTTGTATCTCACTAATTCTTCTCACTCGTTCTACTGTTGCGTCTCTGTCCAACTACAATCTCGTCCTTTGCCACATATTTCAGTTTGCGACGTTGCTTCCTGGTTTCACAGCTCAACTGCCTCCCTGAAACGACCGCAAATTCTTTCAAAATGTGACTGCTCAACTTCAACTCCCGGGCTAAACTTCCTTCTGTCTTCTGGTACAGATCATTTTCCCTGCTCTTGCAATATGGCGTACATCGCTTCGTTCTCTTTTTGCTTCTTTCAAGATCAATTCCTCACATCCTTCTATCTCCTCTTGCAGCTAGCTCCAATTCCCATTCTACGCTGGCGATATTAAATTAAGCCCCTCTTTCTGTGGTCGCACCTGGCACAACTTCTGGAACGTTTGCAGTACGCTCGGCACCTCAGCATCAAGAGGGTATATGCCCCTCAAAAACCCAGACTGCGCCCACCTCCTGGCCTTCTGGTCTACAGCGGTGGTGCTATCTTCGTCGTCAGCTTGACACTAACCTCGCTGGTCTCTGGGATCGTTCTCTTGACTCTTGTCACGTCTCAATGGCAACGCTTTTGACTCCACTCTCTTTTTCACGCCCGACACCGTGCTCTTCTACAACCTTTTTCTATCTCCGCCTCCGCAGCACCTGGACTGGCGCAAAGGCACGTTCTGCTGTGTCATTAGTCTCGTATACCGTTGTACTATATTTTGCCAGGTTTAAGCTATGATCACCAAAAACCATCACTTTTACTTCATCATGCATCCCAAGCAATTTTGGCACATTGCGCATCAACTGGAACACATCTCACGATCTTCTTCCTTCCAATAATTCTTTGTCACCCTTCGCTCTTGCTCAACCCATCATTCACATTCCAATTGAGCAATCACCCCACCTTTCCACGAATGGTACCAGATTCGTGACACTACTGGAAAACCCATAATACACATCGTGATGTCAAATTGTAACCTAGGCTGCTCTACAAGCCACTTGGAGTCCTCCATCGCCCGTTTATGTGTTAACTCCCATCTGCTTTCACACATTTGTCATTGCAAAACGATATCCTCGGCTGGTTCCACATTCCCATCTGTATAGGCGGCGGGTCACAAAACATTCGTCTTGCCTTTGTTTTTTCCTGATTGCATCCTCTTCATCCCATTCACTCGTCACATTTGTAGGTTGGGAACCCGGGCGCCTTCTCTCCTTGAGTCTCAACTCCCTTTGTCACCCTTCTCCCTGCACCCTTCTACATGTCAACAACTCCTTTGGCGTTTACTTGCATCACCTAATTTTCATCCTGATGTCAAACTAACTTCGTCTCTTCTGTCACCTTTATCTTTACGTCAGTCATAATAAGATCGGTTTAGCGTAAGTCGCTTTCCCGTCCCTTTCTCTTCTCTCTTCCGCCAACTCTCACTCTCGCTCCCAGTTTCTTCTTTCCATATCTCCTTCTCATATCGTTTGCCTTCCAGCTCTTCCAACCTTTCGGCTATCTGATCCAGTCCTGTAGACCTTTTCCGAACTTGCTGCACGTTTCCCTCTCTCAAATTTCCTTCCACAACATCTCGAACATCCCCTTTTCTTCTTTCCTCAACTCCGTAGTCGCTAGCTGCCTATCAATAAGCCGTTTCGATTGGCAACATCTGTATCATCGTCATCTCTTTTAATTTCTGCTTCTCCAAATCTATCTGAACTTTTACGATCTAATATTACATCTAGTAGCAACAAAACCACTTCGACTAAACTATTCAGTGCGGTCCTCTGACCACGACTCGATGCCATACCCATCCAAGTCTGTCAGCAGTCACTTTAAGGTAGATCAATATCTCTCCATCTCTATTGACAACCACTTGAACGATATTCACCAGCAGGCTAAGTGACCTTTCTCTCTCCCCTCCATCCCATCCATCACGAATCACTATCTTGTCTACTGTTCACCATGTCACCTTCGCATTACCGTCCAACTCCTCTATCTCCCCACATCTGACTCCACGTCTGACTCCACGTCTGACTCCACGTCTGACTCAACGTCTGACTCCACGTTTGACTCCACGTCTGACTCCAACGTCTGACTCCACGTCTGACGCCACGTCTTAATCCAACGTTACTCACGTCTGGTAAGCATCCCACGTCTGATACGCACTTGTGACAGGACTCCCCCCCGCGCGCCCGGGCCGTTGGACGGGGGCAATGACGTATATGTGTATGTCTCGAGCGGCTGACACCAGACTATGTGGGCTTGGTGAGGACTGAACCCACCAGTTGCAACCTTATGAGTCGGAATGAGTAGCATAGCTTGAGACTTGCTTCAACTTTGGAACTGGTTTATTAACTATATAGCTTACAGCTTCAATCACTATCTACAACCCTTCGGTGTCCCCGGTAAATAATTCAAAACACTGGGAGTCGGGACCACACCGTGGTCGAGCTAGCGCGCAGACACAATACATCATACCTATTATCTGATCGTGACGTCACGTAGTAGGTTGTCCATTCTCCGATAAAGTGTTCAAAAAGTCGTTTTAGTGTCGCTCACAGTCCGCACAGTTTAAGCTTTTTTTTGGCCTTTAAGAATGAATTTGTACTGAATCGTAAATTATAGTTAGGAGTTATATATTGTTCAAAATGATCCGGACTAGATGTGTAACCGGATGAGAAAGTTCAAGCACTAAGGCTAAAGATGCATAGTTCTTGCTTTTTCCATGTCGCCAGCCCAAATCCGTTCTTTAAAATGTTGGTCCCTGCTCGTTACACAAGCGCATATCACAGATTGCCTTGCATTTTTATCACCCTTTTAGCACTAATTGTTTAAGTTTAAACATGATTAATATTGATAATTTAAGTTTCGCAAGAGTCCCCTGAGAGCAATGGTCGCCAATATTTTGCAGACGATAACGTTACGGATAACTCAAATGGATACAAATTGCTAAAATAACTGAATCCTACGGAGGTTCCAAGATGTGATAACTCGAGAATTCAGATGTTATAATTATACATGTTTTGCATACAAATCTAGTTTCAACGTAACAGTTTCCAGCCCTAGTAATGAAAGTAATCCCTCCTGTTACGTTATACCGCGACAGATACTTTACATCCCTCCTGTCTACGCTCTTGCAATTCGGCGTGATACATAAAGTCGAATACCACACCATGCTTTAGTATGAAAGGTAATACCTGATACGTATAGAGACTAAGGTCGTGAAGCAAGTGGACTCTTCATCAAGAACACCGCACTACTAAGAAAAAGGCGCCGACCTATACGTTACGACAGATACGTGGTACTTAGTGTTAACGTTCGGCAATATACTAAAATCGGATATATTTTTAAGCTCACCCATTGCATTGTTCCGTGTTCTGAGAATATTAAAGTTCCTACGATTTGCAATGGATTTTCAGAAATTCCAAAATTAATGTTGAATATTTCGTCATTTGGAGACCAACTTGAACACTTTCACGGAGAATGGCCCCCGTAGTTCATCTCATACAATACTAAACCTAACTGGTGGTTTATGTTTGTTATTTATTTTTAGCACTCATAGTATAGGTTTTCCCTTAATTTCGCACTTGTTTTAACCTTGATTTTAATAAAACAACAATTTGGAATTTAATCTCCTAACAAATTTGAATCGGAGAAACGCAAAACCAATTTCATGTTTTTGGTAACTGATATTTCATTTTGGTTGTATTGTATTTCAACTTCTGTTCATTGATTTCGTCCAATGCTCGTCTAATTCGTCCTTCAATATCACGCCACGACCGGCGTATTAAAAAAGCAAATTCGTCGTTTTCATTTGATATTCATTCTCGTCTCTTTCATCCACTTTAGGAGTCGTGTGGTGTAGGCCCTCTTTATTTTGGGGATTTCTAAAATGTTTTTTCCTCCAATGTATCTTCAAAACGTTTACTAATTTCTGCCTTATTATTTTTGAGTCTTTTCGCTTGAAAATTACGCAAATAATTGATTTTACCAATTGTTAAATAAAGAAATATATAACATTGTCAATTCGATTATTAAAAAAATGAATCTTAAATCTTGAAAAATAATGTATTTTATCTTTTGTTTGAACTTTTTAACTTTTGAATTTTATAATTTTGACTATTTGGCTTACGCCGTTTAATCAATGGCGGAATTCTACCCTTATGACCAGCCACTAGAAAGAAAGTGTCT
Source organism: Ophioderma brevispina (assembly GCA_023653785.1). Lineage (NCBI taxonomy): Eukaryota > Metazoa > Echinodermata > Ophiuroidea > Amphilepidida > Ophiodermatidae > Ophioderma > Ophioderma brevispina. The sequence goes on along the minus strand of JAMKCH010054814.1, from coordinate 40,322 downwards.
CAAATAGCATAGTTGCACAACCCACCCGTAACCTTTTTCTTTAGAATGAAAAAAAAAAAGGCTGCTATTTTTAACATCACTATTATTGGGATATTATGGCCTATAAGGTGAGAACCAATCATGAAATAAAAACTTAATTTCTTTTAATGATTACCGACGATATGGAAAACAAGATTCTTAAAATCAATTATAAAAGACTAAATTGCTTTTTCTATTCAGTAGTCATCGCCACGCGGGACGAATTTGTCAACGGATTTGACGAATATCAACGACACAGGTGAAATTCAATGACACAAAAATGAACAAATCGGTTACTGAAAAGTTAAATCGGTTTTGCGTTTCTCGCGATTCACATTTTTAGGACGAAATCCAATTGCCTGTTTTATTAAGATCAATTACAAAAGTGCGAAATTAACTGGGATAACCTTATACGTATTATTATTATTATTTTTAAATAGTAGAACATTTCCAATTCCATTACAGTACTCATACAATGTATAGCAATGCAGCTAGTAAACTAAATGTTGACTTAAAACACATTGTTTCACATCTAGATAGCTTGGATGTTTCAATTGAAGTATCAGGATGACATGAAAACACCAGCAAATATTTCATTAAATGTTGTTATTTGAACATAACTTACCTTTGACACTGCAATATATCATTTTTTTATCACAGTATTGGAGAAATAATGCATTCTTATATCAATGCACACATAAACAACTAAGTTTTATTTGGCTATCAAAAGTGGGCCAAACTTGTAGTAAGAGATTATCACAAAGCGGATTTGACAAATCCTTCTATCATTAACAGACCATTGTAGAACTGAGTGCACCATTTTCCAGCATGTCAGTAAGCCGAGTCTGTAAAGTAACTTTGTACCATGGACACAATATGTTTTTTGTAATGGCAACAAAGGCCTAGTCTAGGGGATTGAACCATCACCCCTATGGAACCATCATCCGTATGGAATATGTATAGAGTCTCACTTAATTTGAAATCTACTACAAAGCTTTCTTCTATAGTATGCAGGGAAATTGTATATCCTGTCGTGTAAGCTGATGCAAACTTTCTGATGTTGACATCAAATACTGTTGTGAAATATATAACACTTAAGAATTAAAGGGGCAATATCAAGTTTAAAATACTCCTAATTTGATCTTTTATAATACAATCAAATCCTCCGAAGTATTAACCAAAATTATTCCAAAGTCTGATTTGTCTTATAAGGTTGGCAGTCCAAAGCGACCAAGGCATAAGAGTGAAAAACCGGCGCCAAAGCACCCAAGAGCCGCTAAGGTCCACGTGGCGGGGAAGGCCCACTGGCTCCGGTGCAACCCAGATCACATTACCCTCTTGGCCCAATAATGGCTTACAATTGTACCAAGATTATTTGCTCATGGGCACTAGCATGGGCCAATATTGGCAATACAATAAAGGGCCAATAAAGATCCAACCTTGGCCCAATAATCTGATCAACATTGGACCTACCATACGCCTACCTTTCCGATACAAGGCGGCTTCTATTGCATCTTCTGCCTCACCCCCAAGGGAGAATGGAGGCCCATCCTTACAGCGCCACAGAGGAATTTGGGAAATTTTGGGCATCCATAGTGATTTCATATGTAGATAAGACCCCCAATAGATTGTCTTATCTGTATTTGGCTTCAGAAATGCCTTGAAAGTGAAAACAAAAGGCGATTTTGATGTGCTTAATTTCATTATAAACGTAGGATGAGTTTAGTATTTGCTCCTTGAGTAAATTATACATTTCACAATTTTTGAACCAAATAAAGATTCTCAGCTTAATCATTTCACGTGCGGATATTTTTGATAGGAAGCTTTACATTAGTGCAAAAATCAGAATTTCCACATTTGTTAGGGACACCTGTTATGTGAAATCTGTCGTTGCACCTTAAACCTCATTTACGGCCCGGCGCTTTAGTATGGAGATGCTGGCCGCCGTGCCCAAGTTCTTCAGGGGCCGCATGGGCGCTTACCCCTATTTTCCAGGACGCCTCCACTTATATGTTCTACGCACAGGTCCTTGCAAAAATGGGGGGGGCTTAGCAGTTCAGCGTCCTTCCCTTCGGTCTCTCGACGCCTCCCAGAAACTTCACTCGAGTAGTCCAGTTGGTGGCCGAATTCCTGAGATGGAAGGGAAAACCATGTTCGTCTTTACTTACTCTGCCTCTTCAGATCCCCGTCTCCTGAGATCTATTATCAGACCGTCAATGTAGGACACATCCACTCAATTTGAGCCATGGTCCACGGAGTCCAATTCCGTCCACCGGTACCCTCAATCACCCTGAAACGGATGCGTCGAGTCAGAGTGTGCTCAGGCAGCTGTTCCTCTGCGGCACAGTCACGCCACCCCGTAAACGTCTTCGATCTTTGGGCTATCTTTCTTAGCCTTACGTCGGTGACATCAACAAGGAGGGAGGGGTCGGAGCCCCAGCCCTTGCAAAGAAGTTCTCCTCAGGTGGTGTCAGGGGTGGAAAATCAGGCTGAAGCCCTCCCATGTCCCAGGGATAATAGGTGGGAGCATAGCTCGATGGAGTGGCAGATCCTTCCATCTGGTGTGCCGCATAATCTTTTGGAGGTTGATCGTCGATACGTGGACCATTTCCACGTCAGCGGCATGCATTGGCGGCGTATTGGTCTGGCCGATTGCCTACGTCTTCCCAAGTGCATGGTTATGATCCCGCGAGTCGTGAAGATAAGAAGGTGCATCAGTCCACTAACTGTCTGGTCCTATTGGTGGTCCCTTCTTGGCCATCCCAGCTGTGGGTCCCCAGATGTTAGATCTGCTGTAGAGGACCGATAGATTTTCAGTGCGCGGGGACCTGGTAGGGGTTCGCCAGCCAAAACTGATCGTCCCAGAGTGACAAACCCTTCCACGCTTTGCCCACCTGTTGGGCATTTCCGAGAGCTATTCTCAGGCAGAAAGAAGAATTTCCCGATCAGGGGTTCGTTCCCCAAAGTTGATGCGTAAGTTGTGTCGCAAGTCATGCTCAGCACAAGCTAAGATTTCTATTAGTTCGACTTACGTCTGTTCGCCAAACTCCTGCTTAGATGGTTCTTAGCTGGTGAAACACATCAAGAGTTACGAACATTCTAAGACTATTCTACTCCAAACGTATCGATTAAACGATTGGGAGTATTGTGGGTGTAATGTATGCAAGTATGCGTGATAGTGTTTCGCTATTGTTCTTTTCGCGTCGTGAAATGTATGAAAGGTCAGTGGTAGTAAGTAGGACAGGCATATTACCGGGACGACAGAACCTATCATATAAAGTGGTTATCAGTGCATTGGTGTTCGTACGAGCATAGCCCATAATGGTTTCCGACCGCTCTGTTCATTTTAAAGCCTTTTTCCTATTCTTATAATATTTCTAGACCACTCTTTTTGGGTATATTGCTCAAAACACTAACGCAGTGAATATCGTGATGACGTTAAAATATTTTAAAAGTGAAGATTAAATCTTTTTTTTTATAGAGTTGACAACCATATTATAAACAGTTTTTTTAAAAAATGCACCTTAAAATAAAATCACGCTATCGAAGGTAAAACAAAAAGGGGATGGGCAAAGCTATTTTGGTTCTGCATCGTTTTGGGGAAATTCACAACATCGGGCCTCTTAATTTCGTTTTCTCTCATTTTTTTTCAAATAGTTTCATATATTTTCACGATCTACCCCAAAAAGGCTTTGTATTCCACTAAGGTCCATTTGTTGGTATTGGATAGGTTTCCTTTTGACACACTCTGTATATATAATAATAATAATAATAAGATATTTATTTGAGTTACTTATGGAATACAAAGACAACAGTAACCCTGGCAGACAAATGGGCTACTCAGCCCAAACACACCAATTAGTGCATTTTTCTTTCCATGGAACAACATACATTAAACATCAATATAGAGTAGGCATGTCAGGAATTAACTTGTGAGGAAATACTGCTTACAAAGGGCCTTGAAATTTGGGAAGAGAGCTTAGCTTGCCTATTGTGATTGGAATATTTTCCCAAAGTCGGAAAAGAGACAAAGACAGAATTGTAGAAGGAATTAGTCCTTGCCCTCCAATGTAGAAATCTGCTTGAGAAATACGACTCTGTGAAAAAAGTCCATGAAGCTGTTGGACCAATATCATTTAACAGCTTTAAACAAAATTGCAAGCGCTGACATTTAAACAAATCATCAACACTCATAGACCTAAATTCAGACAACCTGTCAGTGTACTCAAAAATCTACTGCTCCCCAGAGCCCGGTTTCCTATACATAAGGACTCTTGTTAATCCGCCTTTGAAACTTTTCAAGTCTACTAGTGTAACAAGCATTATCGTGGAGCCCAAATAACAACACAGTAAATGAGAAGAGGGAGGACAAAAGCTTTTATAGAGATCAGACAGAGCGAGAAAGGCATATTTCTTGTGCATCTTATTATAAAACCTCAAACGAGAGATTTTGTTGCACAGGAAATCTACATGAGAGGAAAATGAAATATTGGAAGAAAATACATTAGGTACCAAGTCATTTGAAATCATAACGGATTGCAGACGTTCACCACCCAAAAGTATCAGACTTGCTGCAAGTTTTGGACCTAGTGAAGTGCATAACAGCACACTTGGATGCATTAATAGGAAGCTTGTTTGTTATGCTCAAAGTTCTTTTACCGTTTATTAGTTTTAATGTCTCCCATGGGTGTAGAAGAAGATGATCATGAAGAAGAAGAAGAAACATAATTAACGAAGAAAAGAATATCATTCAAAAACAGGATTTGATAATAATACGAATGAGTCCGAAAAGTGATTGTGCACACGTTTAACATAAAAGCGTTATATTTTTCCGGATACAGAAAAAAAAAATAAAATCCAATTTGAAAACTTGACCCATCAAAATTCCAAACATGTTACTGCAGATAAAAATTCTGATACAAAAATATAATCACCAAGAATTAAAAAATCTTTAACTTTAAACCATACTTTTAACTTAAGTATAATTAAAAAAAATGTGCTTGATGTCAATTTCAAGTTATGGTATAAATAGACTATAGTCTTGTTATTAAGAGGTATACAATAACTTAGAAGATAGTAGTGTATTTAGTCATATTTTTAATTATTATTATTATGAGTATTATTATTTTACTTTCCCCAGGGTTTTCATATATAACCGTTCTAGGAATCTACTCTATTATTTCAGTACCTTTGAGAGGGTGTTCCAATATGTCACATAGCTCGTATAGTAGGCCTATATCAAATGTGGTGTAAGCCTGTAGTCTTCAAAACCCCCTCCATTGGTTTGTATAATCTTGAATCTGTATTTTGGGATCCATTTCTTCCTCCTCGATGAAATTAAATCGTTGTTTAAGCTTGCTTAATAGCTTATGTGTGTGTTAAGTCTACCCCCGAGTAGACGTAGTTTTGTGCGTAACTTTTGGTCGGACTTAGTTCACAACTGCATTACGTGTCAGTTTGGGGAACGCCTGGAACACAATAGTTGTGTACTAAGTCACAACTAGTATCGACGTAGACCTCAGTCGTAAATTTTAGTTGTCAGGTAGCTCCGTACGAGTTTCGGGAACGCAGTATGAACGTAGTAGTGAAGTTACGCATTACTTAGTATAAAGGTAAGCTACCAGTGTCGTAAGTACGTGTTGGGGAACGGACCCCAGGCAGCCACGCTCTCTGCTCAAGCAAGGCATGAGAATTTTACGATTCTCGACTTCGACTCCTCCGTTACCATGTGTATTATGCCGATCAGAGAGCAACCCAGTGTCTGCAACTCTAAGTCAAATTTCCTTACAGAAATCTTTCATAAGGGGGTATTAGTGTCCTGACTGTCCGGGCTTACCGCGCGACCATCTACGAGCGCCATATGGTTTTGGGGATGGCATGATGGTTTCCGCTAGCCGCCTCCTGACCAGCTTAGTGAGGGGTATGTTCTTGGTTCGTCCTCTGTTGCGTAACCTTGTTCTGGAATGGAACTTGACCTCGGTGCTACAATCCCTTACATCAAAAGAGTTTGAACCCATCTAGGAGCTTAGTCTAAGGAAGACCACCTTCTTGGTGGATGTCGCCTGATGCCGAATTGGAGACCCAAGTCTTGTTCACTGATGTGGTACCTAGCTCTGCTTTGAGTAGGGAGGGGTGTCTCTTCTTCCACAGGCAGGGTTCCTGGTCTAAAACCGGATTCTTTCTTTTATCCCGAAAGCGTGTTTCTGTCAAAACTCACCAAGGTTGTATACCACTCATAGGTGCCATTGTACTCGGATAAGGCCCTTGAGCGGTATCTGGATCGTACAAAGAACGTTCGTACGCCAAAACAACTCGTTATCTACACATTGACACACCATGGTCCTGCACCTAGAGACACAATCAGCCGCTGGATTACCTCAGTCATTCGATATGCGCACAAAAAACAACATTCGCCTGGCAGGCTCCTTAGTCAGGGCGCATGATGTTCAAGCTCAATCCTCATCCTGGGCGTTCTATAAATGGTCCTCCGTTCCCACCATTTTGGACAACGTCGGATGGAGTTCGGCTTCCACCTTGCAACAGACGTAAAGGGTGTGTTGGTTAAAGCGGATGGGAGAGGCCGCTGTTCAAATTCTACAAGCTCTACTAGCAGGTCGATCACACTGTTTTGCGTTTATAAATAGCTATATATCAGCGACCCTCTGCCACCGGATTGTCCACTGGTATTCTGTGGGAAAAAAAGGTCGTGGAAGGTACCTGTCGTTAGCGCAGTGTCCTTTTGGTTGTATGGGGACATTATGATAATGTTATTTTGTTATGATAGAAGAAATGAGAATTAATCCCTTATCAGTCTACCCTTTTTAAACAACCACTTTTTTTTCTACATGCACTTTGCACAAAGAAAATTCAAAGTTTGAAAGTATGAAATGTATCTTTAATGCTATATTTGTTAAACTTTTTGCCCCTTAAATGCGTATTTTACACATCATAGCTGGAGACAATAAGCAATTCATAGTTGATCAATAACACAATAATGGATGCCCTTTCTAATGTTTGCAGTTGAAAAATTAAAGGAGTAGCCCCTTAATGTCTTTTGTGATTGTATTGGACCACTACGGGAACTTTTTTATCATGAAAAAAAAATCAATGTCTACCATTTAGTATTTTGTTAAGCTTTGAACAAAGAAAATTTGAGATTTTAAAGTAAGCGAATGCCCATTTAATGCCAGTTTTGTCATTTTATTTCCTGTCTTGCTTTTTAACATCATAGAAATAGATAAGCAATTTACAGTTGACAATTATATCAACTGATGCTGGTTTAACTTTGAACTGCAAAAAGCTCCAATAGGATATTTCAAAATCAAAGAAATCAGCACCCCAAAATTGACCAAGAACCGTTCTTAAACCTTTTGTGGCTCACTGTGTAGACCCCTTCAAAATTTGCCACCCCTGGCTCTCCAACTAATTTCAAATTAATCTTGTGAAGAGGGACACTAATACAATCCATACCTATCCCCTGAATCAATGCACTAGTTCCGGCGGAACTCTCATCATCAGACGGATCTGCATCTTCCAATATCATAGACTGTGCACAGTACGTGTCCCGAATGATTCGAATGTGTTTTTTATCCACACTATCACTTGAAAGTGACAAAAATCCTTCCAAAACAAACGGCTTAAAGTCATCTCTTACTTTTTCTGTGTCAATTCACTTTTGCAGGAGTTCTTGTTTCTGAAGGGAAAAACGAACTTTTGACCTAAAAGTAACTCACAACCTACTGGTTTTGACCCGATTTTGGCTCCCTCCTTTTTGGGTGGTTAGCCATGTAGCTCCAAACACCGTGACTTTGTATGTCCTGGCTTCTTATATTGATGGCATGCATGTGAACTGTGATTTGGGTCTCATCCCATGCTTTTGATTAGCACCATTATTTTCTTTGCTCCCCTTTCTTGGGAACCTGACTGGGATCCCCCCCCTGTATGCTACCATGAGACGCTTTGTTAGAGCCCAACTTATTATATGATTGTTGTACCAAGTAAATTCTTGCGGATAGGATAACTAGTATGCCCTTATGCGTCAAAGCATAAAACCATCTGCCTTTGTGGCTGCTTTATGCATGATATCAATTTTGTTTTCATCCAGATGTGTTTTGATATCTGGATGCAGAAAACTTTTGAAGTCTTCAACTAACATCAACTGCCTAAATTTTGAGAGAAAATTCGAGAGAAACCAGCGATCAAACATTTGCTCCTTTACACGGGCTTCTACATATAGGTCTGGTCTTTTTTTCCGACAAGACCTGAATTTTTGTCTATATGCCTCTGGCACCAATTCATATGCTTTGAGCACTGCCTGCTTAACCTCGTCATATCACTACATCTGTCTAATGACATGGCTGAATATATTTCTCGGGCTTTACCTATGGACATTGGCTGTAGCAACAAGGTCGAAGATTCCTTGGGCCATTTCAAGCTATTGGCAATTTTCTCAAAGTGTAAGAAGTACTTGTCTACTTCTTGTTCCTGAAATTTTGGAACCAGGCGAATATTTTTTGCCCATCAAAACCAGTTTGCCTGGAAAAGTCTGACGAGTTTGCCTGTTGTTTCAATTTTTCTAACTCTATCTGAACTTCAAGCTCTTTCTGTTTCATTTCGATTTGCATATGCAATTTCTCTGTTTTTTTAATTCAATTTCCTTCTCTTTTTCTTTTTCCTTTTACGTTGCATTTCCATTTCCTTTTGTTGCATCTGCATTTGCAACTTTTCCTTTCCCATTTCCATTTGCAATCTTTCTTTTTCCATTTGCATTTCAATTTCTTTTAGATTGACAGCATCACTTGTGCCCTCTTCCTGAAGTTCTTGAATCTTATTCGAATATGAACTATAGTATCCCAAACATCTTCCTGGACAAATTTTCCAAACTGTTTTTGATGATCTGTTTTCTCATAGCATGTTTTGTCTCAAGTCCTAAATGCTTGGCTAATTTAATTAACTCCGGCTTTCTCAGCTCATCAAACTTCTCCCAAGTTATTTGCCCAATGAACTCTTCTGGATTAAACTTCTTTGTGACTGTACTGAACCAAACTACAAAGTAGTACATGTAAGACACACAAAATGTTGTATACCAAAATGCTTACAATATTATCACCACACCTTTAAGGTGTACATTCTGAACAATAAGGCTCAAATTTATCTCAATTCAATTCCCCGATGACGAGCCCCCATTTTCTGTTACAACGTCTCGTGAACCACAAAGATCAGAAATACCCTTTAAACTTAACAAAAAACAATGAGCCTTGTGCACAAGTGATCAGAATTTTATAATATAACACTGCTTAAATGATTTTAATCAGATTGGTTCAAGAATGTGGTATGTCCAAAACAATTAAAATACTATTACACTCAATGATTTTACATAATATACTTAAGATTTCAAGTCCTGTATTGTTCAGAGTTAAAAGAAGCCTTGCAGTTCAACGATGATATTTCTCTTGCTACAGAGTGAACCGTCCTTGCCGATTGATGCGCTGTGGCATGAGACTCTGATATCCCGTGTCTAGTGAATGGGAGGGAAGCCCGTGATCGGAACCAGCAAAACGGCACTGTCACAGCCCTGCAGAAACTCCCAAGAGTGGCGACATTTGGACTCATTTCAGTGTTTCATGAAGATGACAAGGAAACATAAGAACACTTTTTAACTCTGTTCCTTTGAGCAAGGGGCTTAAATTCACTTCTTCTGTGGATTAACAACTTGTGATCAACTGTGTCCAATGCATCTGATGAGTCTAACATGATCGACAAACCTAAAAGTGAATATAAAATGCCTTTTTCTGTAATACTTACTCATATTCTTGCAACCAGTAATTCGCCACACTTTTAACGTATTCTGGTCTGAAACAACATGTGTTTCTGATTCGATTTTTCAGGTTCTTGTGTTAAAAGCCATTCCGTCCTGTTGAATAAATGTCGCCGGAGTCATTTGTTAATTAGCTATGTTAAAAAAATCAAAAATTGTCCCACGTGCTATTTTTAGGTAAATTCATGCAAATTAGGATCGCCATTACAGAAAAATATAGTTTTCACCGTATCTCAACAACAAGAAACAAAAATTGTTCTTCTAGAGCAATTATGACCGCTTGCCATGCATATTCGTATTGTTCGTAATGAAGATGGCGGCTAATATCACCGAGTTCAAAAATCTTGAAAGCAGCTTTATTAGCCGACATCTTGAATTTAAGAAATACTTCTGGAACAAAAATAGCAGTTATGAGTCACTAATGATATTAGACATATTTTAATTTGCACGTTATCAGTCTTTCTAGGTGCTATGTCTAGATATACGACAAAAATAGGGTAATTTTTAAGGTTTAAATTGTTTGAATGTGGCCATATTGACCGGCATTTTAAATTTTAACAAATAAAATGGCAAGCTGTGTGTTTGTCTTACTTGTCAAACACATACATCTCATACTTTAATTTAGGCTTTTATTATTATTGTGAGACGACATATCCAGTTATAAGGCAATTTTGAAAAGTTAAAAAAGATTCATGATGGGGAGAAATTAGTCGTTGCATTGAATTTTAAGGATGCATATCATACAAACAAGATAGATATGAGTTTTTTGTGGTCAAAGACATACATCTCTTAATTAAATTTATAATTATATTATTATTTTTTGACTATACAATTAAATATTAGAGGTATACATCGTTTTTATGTTTTACAGATCATTGGAGCGGCCATGTTGGCTGCCATCTTGGATCCGAAGCAAGATAATAATACAAATGTGATCGATAAGAGTTCACAATGCCTCAGGAATAACATTTTGTGTTTTCTTGTTGTTGAGATATGTTTTTTCTGTAATGGCGATCCTAATTTGCATAAATTTACATAAAAATGGTAGATGGGACAATTTTTGAATTTTTTTAACATAGCTAATCGTTTTCTACGCATTTTTTCTGATATAGAGACATCGATTAGAAATATATTTCAGAGGGGTGCACGAGACCCCCTTCTACCCACTAAACTAAATGTATATAACAGCTTTACAACCATGCAAAAAATATTGAAGGATGTGGTGGCAGAATACTGAATTTAATGTATCTCTATGAACATCGAATGGCCTAAACCATCATTTGCGAGCAAATTGAAGAAATATCGTATTTTTTTGAAAATGTGCCTGTAGTGTCGCTTTAAAGACTGGTCTCAACTAGGATATTGCAACAACAATAATTCTGGTAATGGATGCAGAATAAGCCTAGCGCTGTAACTCACGTCGGTTCTACATCAATAAACCAATTTAAACCCTTGCTTGTACACCTATCAGAACCCACTGTTAGACTATAAGACATAGACCAAATAACCCACTGTATAACAAATTTCGTAGTGGTCCTAGGGGAGGAGAAAACCAATTGTAAATTCATAATAAATTATAAAATTATTAAAACTGTCTGTTTCCGCACATAAACATGGCACGTTTTCTTGGAAAATGAATAAAAATGATTCACCCCGATTTCTTTTTCCCAAGATCAGTGACTAATGGACATAATATAGACTTCAGCAAACCATGAGCTAAAAATTCCAACAATCGGTACGGTATTCGGAGCCTTGTCTATTGCCACGGCAGCTAAAAAGATTCCAGTTGTTATCACCTCCACGATTCGGGTTGAAGTAACAAAATACACATCCTCTTCACAATAACTAACCATTTTTACATTATAATATAGGTCGTGACACTAAGTTTTCTTCTGAAAACGTAGTAAATTGAATAGAACCAGCAACACGTTACAGATTTTGGTTCTGCACAAAGTTGTCCAGGTCAGCTTACCCGCAACTTGTGGGCATGATTTTTTTTCGTTTTCTTCCTTTGCGAATAAATAATGAAAAATATTGCCAATGTTAATTGAACACGACTATAGAACCAGTTAACACCGCTAACGTCACTTCTTTTGTTGCCTGCGAATCCATTCCTCCGAATCGTTAAGCCATAGTATTAAAACCTAACAGATACAATTGCCCATTGTGTAACAAGTCAGGCCAACCTATTTAAGATACCAGGCCCTAACATGTTGACAAACATTGCGGTTAACTTGTCTACTAGAAGCTCAAGATTTACTTATTTGTGAATGAAAAAAGTATTTTGTGCTTAAGGCTGAAAAAGATACTCATTCTGTAATTGGAGATGTAACACCTGAAATTTTTCAGCTGCGAGATAATATAACAATGGTCCAGCACTACCAGATGAAAGCCCAATAATAATAGCACATTATTTTTGAAGAGAGCGCCCCCAATGTTCTGACAAATTGATATTTTACACGATTACATTGGTAACATGCTAGCAAACTATACTCTGAATGGTTAGGCTCGACCATGTCTATGTGGCGCAAACGAAGGAATTTTGTATTTAGAAAAATTAGATCTCGGATATATTCAACGGCTGCTGAAAACGGCCTTCCAATATGAAATAGCCGGTAAATATCTCCATGTACGTGTCTACGCTCATCCATAGTTGTTTTTTTTGGTTAGGGCAAGTCAAGTTAGAGGTCTTTTCTTGGTGGCACTATTTCATCATGGACGGACATAAATTAGCATTTAGGCATTACAATCTGAGATCCCGAATCTAATTACAAAATTGTTATTTATAATAAATACGCATTTTTTATATAAGCATTCGCCTCGCAGTGTAGTTTCCCTAATTACCAAAAGTGGGGGCGCTTTTCAAAAAAAAATGTGCTGGTATTGCTTTAAGTGCTTTTGGAATTGAGGTACATTTTTATTCATTTGAAGTAAACCTTCGAAACGGTCATGGTTGGTGGTCTACGAACCGCTCCAGTGCAAATTTGAGAGAATTCGTATCATAAAAAATATCCCTGTCACTTACTCCATGATGACACTACAAAGGTATTCCGGAAAAGTGGTCGCTTGATACATATGTCCCATATATAAGAAAGGTGACATAATGCGAATTCATCTACTACAGGGCAATCACGATATTCCGGCCATGTGTAAAGTGTTCACGAAAGTCTTCTGTTGGGGGGGGGGGGGGTTATTGTGCAAATTTCAATTGTTTAATATGGGGCACCCTTCAAAATATGGTACAACCATACTAAAATAGATTGCAAAAGGAAAAAAAAAATAAACAGTGCAGACGATAGCGTACTTGTACGTATACGTACAAGTACGTACATACGTCACCAAATTATAAAGAAATACAAAATAATTTTATTATCTCAGTTTTGAGACGAGAAAGGATGCTAATTTCAGAACTAATGCCAAATAACATTATAACATTGTGCATTTTAGGTTACTATCTTTAGTTCTAGTTGACTATTTTTCATTATTACACAAAAAAATAATATTTCGAAATCTCTGAGTCATTAATTTAATCATCAGGGGCGGATTTAGAGGGGAGCGCACCCGCCCGCGCACCCTGCGCGCGCCCCCTCTATTTTTTGCAGAGCCCAGGGCGCCGGGCGCCGCATAGGACGTCAGGTGCCCTGTATATCTAGAAAAATTACCTTTTGCCGCACAGGATGGCCTATAGATCTCTAAGAATTACGGTACATGCATATGGCGTCGGGCGGCGTGTAGATCAGGAAGAATGACTTTTGTGGGCGCCCAGGCGTTGTTTTACTTGACAAAATATTCAGCGCCCCTCCCCCTTTGAGAATTTGCAAACCGACTGGGAAAAATATGTCTACCAGGCGAGCGGAGCGAGCTGAAAAATTTGGCGCCCCCTCTTTTGAGAATTCCTTGATCCGCCCCTGATCATAACCCTACACCTAATCATATAACCATAACCCTACACCTAATCATATAACCATAAACCTACACCTAATCATATAACCATAACCCTACACCTAATCATATAACCATAACCCTACACCTAACCCTATAACCCCAAACAAGATCCTTCTGTTACCCTTAATCGATAACTAATTTAGAGCATTTTAGAACTAGTCTAGGGCAAAGCATCTTGGAAGTGCATCTGCAGTGAAATCCAAGTCATTTGATCTTATAGAAAAGCACCCTTCCAAATCATTCAGACTACAAAAGTGTAGTAAAGGCAGGTGGGTGGATCCCAGTGATCATACTAACATGGAATTTGAAGCAGGAGGAATTGCAGAAGTAATAGTGTGGGTTGGTGTGTATTCGCGTAGGATTTTCATGCTAAAATTGATTTTATTGCTGTTTGGGTTTCAGTAGGGCCTAAACTGTCAGAAAATGATGGGGTGCAAATTTTCGGACTGATTCCCCCTCCTGCAAGGGGGGAAATGTTAGTTTTTTTTTTTTTTTTTTTTCATATAACCATAACCCTACACCTAACCCTATAACCCCAAACAAGATCCTTCTGTTACCCTTAATCGATAACTAATTTAGAGCATTTTAGAACTAGTCTAGGGCAAAGCATCTTGGAAGTGCATCTGCAGTGAAATCCAAGTCATTTGATCTTATAGAAAAGCACCCTTCCAAATCATTCAGACTACAAAAGTGTAGTAAAGGCAGGTGGGTGGATCCCAGTGATCATACTAACATGGAATTTGAAGCAGGAGGAATTGCAGAAGTAAAGAATAGCCGATATTGCTGTTGACCATTGAACCTCGGTTCTCAGACAATGGGTGTCCTTTTACCTTAGAGAATGTAATATATGACTATACACTATACATCACTAATTCCACAATTGAAGAAAACAGACCACAGAAAGCTTCCACTAAATGCATAATGCAACAAATCGTAGTTGTTCTTGAACAATGTAACATTAAAGGCTGACTCAGAGATTTCCAGAGGAGGGCGCCCTCAATTTTCAAACAAATCGTGTTTTTTGCATGTACACAATACTTGTCCATATACTAATCAGTGTGTGAGATAGCTAAGCTCATATCGAAGTCCTTCATATAGAAATCACAAATTTGTTATAAAATTCCGGATCCGGAATTTTTGTTACACACAGTATCCTATGGCATGCAATGCTATACATAAATGTTTACTGCATCAAAACAAAATATCCAATTCATCTCAAACATTGGAATTGTGCATTTGAGGCTACTATCTTTATTTCTGGGTGACTATTTTTAATTATTACACAAACAAATTTTTTTTTTTTTTTTTTTTGTATAAGGAGACGAACATGTTAGTGTACATTAAAACACAATTTGACTCGATTTTAAATTTTTCCCTGTAGTAACGTTTTCTCCCTTGAGGAAGGGGGCAACAGTCCGAAAATTTGCACCCCATCATTTTCTGACTGCCTGGTCCCTATTGAATGAAAAACAGCAAGAAAATCAACTTTAGCAGCAAAATCCTACGGGAACTGTTTCATTGACATACCATCCCACACTATAAGCTAGGTCTACAGAGTAAAGGAATAGCCGATATTGCTGTTGACCATTGAACCTCGGTTCTCAGACAATGGGTGGTCCTTTTACCTTAGAGAATGTAATATATGACTATACACTATACATCACTAATTCCACAATTGAAGAAAACAGTATAGGTTACAAAAGACCACAGAAAGCTTCCACTAAATGCATAATGCAACAAATCGTAGTTGTTCTTGAACAATGTAACATTAAAGGCTGACTCAGAGATTTCCAGAGGAGGGCGCCCTCAATTTTCAAACAAATCGTGTTTTTTGCATGTACACAATACTTGTCCATATACTAATCAGTGTGTGAGATAGCTAAGCTCATATCGAAGTCCTTCATATAGAAATCACAAATTTGTTATAAAATTCCGGATCCGGAATTTTTGTTACACACAGTATCCTATGGCATGCAATGCTATACATAAATGTTTACTGCATCAAAACAAAATATCCAATTCATCTCAAACATTGGAATTGTGCATTTGAGGCTACTATCTTTATTTCTGGGTGACTATTTTTAATTATTACACAAACAAATTTTTTTTTTTTTTTTTTTTGTATAAGGAGACGAACATGTTAGTGTACATTAAAACACAATTTGACTCGATTTTAAATTTTTCCCTGTAGTAACGTTTTCTCCCTTGAGGAAGGGGGCAACAGTCCGAAAATTTGCACCCCATCATTTTCTGACTGCCTGGTCCCTATTGAATGAAAAACAGCAAGAAAATCAACTTTAGCAGCAAAATCCTACGGGAACTGTTTCATTGACATACCATCCCACACTATAAGCTAGGTCTACAGAGTAAAGGAATAGCCGATATTGCTGTTGACCATTGAACCTCGGTTCTCAGACAATGGGTGGTCCTTTTACCTTAGAGAATGTAATATATGACTATACACTATACATCACTAATTCCACAATTGAAGAAAACAGTATAGGTTACAAAAGACCACAGAAAGCTTCCACTAAATACATAATGCAACAAATCGTAGTTGTTCTTGAACAATGTAACATTAAATGCTGACTCAGAGATTTCCAGAGGAGGGCGCCCTCAATTTTCAAACAAATCGTGTTTTTTGCATGTACACAATACTTGTCCATATACTAATCAGTGTGTGAGATAGCTAAGCTCAAATCGAAGTCCTTCATATAGAAATCACAAATTTGTTATAAAATTCCGGATCCGGAATTTTTGTTATACACAGTATCCTATGACATGAAATGCGGTACATAAATGTTTACTGCATCAAAACAAAATATCCAATTCATCTCAAACATTGGAATTGTGCATTTGAGGTTACTATCTTTATTTCTGGGTGACTATTTTTAATTATTACACAAACAAATTATATTTTGAAATCTCTGAGTCAGCCTTTAAAGTCAGATGATGGGGAGGGATTCTTGGATTTTGGTCGAGTACCCATGCACGTTCCGAAAAAAAAGTGGAACTAGCTGCTGTTGCGGGACTACCCCTAGGGGTATCAAATTTACAATATAGTCTTTTCAGGTCCTGCTAGAGGCATCAAAATTCAGTCAACATGTCAGCAAAATGATCATGAGAGTGTCAGTTTTCTTAGAACACAGGAGTGTTTTAAGGTATGATTTTTATCCATGTATTGAAAACAGGTCCCGCTAGGGGTGTAAATTTATTGCAAATAGGTTCTGTGTATAGGGGCATATACTTTATCTAAAACTTGTAGATTTTCACCGAAAAATGGTCCCGTTGGGTGACGTATTCTTTTTACTTTTTGTTTCTGATTTGTTTAGTTTTGTTTAGTTTGATGGTTGGTCAGTGGATGGCTGGTTTGTTTGTTTGTTTGTTGGTTGGTTGGTTGGTTGGTTGTTTGATCTGTCTGTTGATTTGTTGTTTGGTAAATATGGCGGTTTTTTGTTTTGTTGTTGTTGTTGTTTTTTTTTGTTATGAGCAAATATTTGTATTACACTCTGTTGTAATATTTTTGAAATCAAATTTGGAAATTGATAAGTCTCCACGTACGTCGGAAAGATGAGGTATATGATCCTCCTTAAAAAAAACGCTCAAATAAGTTCAAACTTTCCTGGGATACCCTGCTTAAGGTGCATCCTTTATGTTTTCATTAACATGCAAAAAAAGTATTCAACGGCATTTTTCGAAATAAATTGAATCACCTTTTTTTCTGGCATGTATAATTTGGAAGTTAATATTCAGCCTGCAGAAAAGGATGGTTCCTTTTTGCTTGTTCGCATAGGAGAAATTGGAATTGCAACTTACACGGTATCTACATTATATACTCATATAGCATGCTTCGCGTAAAAGTGTAGCATCACTTTTATGGCATAGGTAAACCCCCCTTATCATATCTCATGCTCAACTGGACAAAGCCCCTGAGACCAAGCTATTTTCCCCACACTTTTTAGCCAACAAATCTAGTCCGTGTATGTGTGAAACACCAGTCTGACTTCCCGCGTAATTGGCAGGAAGAGAACAGGAAAATTGTTACAAATTTGTTCTTGAATTTCCTGTACAAAGATAAGGACGTATCATATAGGCCTATCGATTATCAAACAGTCAGAGCGGGGATTTCCCGCAAAGTAAATCTTGGTGGAAAAAAACGGGCTGAATTTAATTCGATTACTAATAACTAGTGACGAAAAATGGCTGTAATGATTCCAGCTGGTAGCGATAAGTCCAGGCTACAGACCACGTGACCTTGTTATATTATATTATATAATGTTTTTCAACGGTTTCTAGACCAGTTTTTCCTGCTGAATCTGAATCCGACGGATGCCAGATGAAAAACCTTGAGCATTTTCAAAGAAACGCACAAATCCAAAATGGCCACCAAAACACTAAAAGCTCATCTGTTAATTGCTCAAAAGTTGTAATTTTTTACTTGTCCAGTCAAAACACGCATTGTGACCAATTAAAATATGATTCATTAACCACCTAATTAAGAAATTCAATATGGCCGCCAATACAACAAAGCATCTGATATTTATCTACTTTTGACCGTGGAATGGTAACTTAGTATATATACTTACTCTTTAGCAATCAATATGTTGATTGAGACCATTATGAATAGCTTTCAATAATTTGATAATCAATCCAATCACTAAACCATTCAAGATGGCTCCAAATACGGCAAAATTCATTACTACACAAAGCCAAGAGCTGTAATGTATGTCATAAGCACTGTAACTCATTCAGAGCAGTTAGGATGTCATACCATAATCAAAGAGATTGGTATCTGCAAGATGGCATACTAGATGAGCGTTCAATATGGCTACAAATGTCAGTCGGTAAAGGCCAGTAATTCATTCACGCTGTACGCTAAATATATATTTGTTATGGTTTTTAGGTGGATCACTTCCAAAAATCCCGGTAGGGCTATCTTAAGTGTCTTTGAGTTGTTATTCATCAAATATCCCAATATGGATGCCAAAGGATGCCTAACCCAAGGAGACACATATCTCTAGACTATTAGTGATCGGGTTTTTCGCCGCGTAGTAAGTGCCATTTCCAGCCATATTGGATACAGATATTGGATGGAATCTTACATATATCGATTGCTCTGATTTCCTAGTGATATGCAAACTGATCTGATTGACTTACACAAACACTGCAGTACTATGTTAGACACATTTATCAACTAGAGGCATTTTAGAGTATCGGAAGCCATCTTGAATGCTATGAAGGAATTTATAATCACGTTTTTGAAAAATATTTCTTATGGTTTTAATTAATTTCTTGACTGTCAAAACGCCAGGGTAGATACCAAATCACCAAACTGCAATCAAAAGTAGATCACGATCAGACATTGTATTGGCAGCCATATTGAATTAATTGATTGCGTGGTTACAGAATCATATGCAAATAGGTCACCTTGAATGTTTTAACGAGAAAAAAATACAACTTTTGATTGAACAACATATGAATGTTTTGTGTTTTGGTGGCCATTTTGATTTTTTGCGTTTCTACAAAAATGCTCAAGGTTTCTCGTCTGGCATCCATCGGATTCAGAATCAGCATAAAATTTTTTTTTTTTTTTTTTTTCCACCTCTAACACATACATTAATTTGTATCACTACCGATTAGTGTATATGCAAAGCGGCACCCACAGTATGTGGAAGAAGCGGAGGCAGCCATTGCTTTCTATTGTTGGTACTCTATGTTTTCTTTGTGGTCGGCAAAACATGCGAGACGATGAATTTCTAAAGATGACGTAACGTTTTGCCTCTCTATCTATATAGAACCTCTTTGGTTTTAACGATAAAAAATACAACTTTTGATTGAACAACATATGAATGTTTTGTGTTTTGGTGGCCATTTTGACTTTTTGCGTTTCTACAAAAATGCTCAAGGTTTCTCGTCTGGCATCCATCGGATTCAGAATCAGCATAAAAACTGGTCTAGAAACCGTTGAAAAACATTATATATCTAACAAAACAAGGTTGGTATTAGTTATCAATGAGTCTGTAGCCTGGACTAATTCTCGCTTTGAGACTTTGAGATGCATGCAGGTACACGTAATGCGCTATTTAAGAATCACCTGTTGGGCCCACTGACCTCTACGTAATAGATAAAGGATGAGAAGCACACCGTTATTAAAAATAATGGTGTTTTGATAAGGTCTGGTGGGCCTGTTAGACTCCGACTAGCGGCAAGCCTTTAGGCGAGCCCTTAGGTCGGAGTCTAACAGGCAAGCCAGACTTTATCAAAACTCCATTATTTTTCATAATGGTGTGTTTTGAATTCTTTATCTTACATAAACGTCGTGGCAAGAGCGAATATAGATCTTATATAATTATTGAGTAAAATTGAGAGTGTATATTGCGTTTTTTTTTAAATATCTTGAAGCAGCGTTAGGTTTTTTTCTTAAATAAAAACACCGATTGTGCTGTTATGTTCACTTGTGCAGGAGTCTAACACCAACGTCGATAGTCGATAATAGGTTTACTCTTCTGGAGAGATAATCTTATTGTTGAGGAAAGCCTGATCTGATTTAGAAATGGCCCATCTATTGAGAAGATTATCCTATTGACTGGTTAAGCCGTGTGTAATGATTATTAAGTAGGCAGGTTTGGATATTTAAGTAGGTACAGTTCAAATAACCTTTTTACACGTATATCTGACCCCGGATTCTGACACCACGAATTAAAGATCTTGATACAGAGTTATTCGAGGTGACTTCCGAATGCTGACCGCAGGTTAGTGCTTAAGAAGTTTTAGTTATGAAGATATCTTATCTTATGCAATTCTTAAATAGGCTATGTCTTCCGGCTATCACGAGCACTCGATTGCGTTATATAAAGAAAACAAAGGCAGAAATTCTCTTCCCTTTTTATACGCTTCTCCCTCATTTTTATTTTTAAATCCCGTATTCAGTGATCAGGCGTTAAGGGTAGCGTTTGTTCAATTGTTACCATTTTAAAGTAAGAGCAACATGTTTAAATTGTCTTTTTGAAGATTTCCATGACTTTGAATCACTAGCTTGGCTGATTCGTTGACGATATACATGTATTAGCTAAACAGAAGATGGTAATCTGACAATCACAATAAGCTTTTGTATTGAGTCACCTGAAGATTTCCATGACTTTGAATCACTATCTTGGCTGATTCGTTATCGATATACTTGTATTATCTAACCAGCAGATGGTAATCCGACAATCACAATAAGCTTTTGTATTGTCCCTTTAAAATACAGAAGAAGAAATTTGCATAACTTACAATCACTACTTTGGCTGAATCGTAATCGACAGATAAGCTAAGAAGTAGATGGCATGGCAATCTGTGTTCACAATTAGCTTTTATATTGAGTTCTGTCACTATTGTCTATTTCTTTCATTTGTACCACCTGAGGCCGAGGTGTTTCTAGAATTTTCCTTTGTTCAATTGTCATTTTTTTTTTGTTTAACTATGAATATTCATCAGACCGTTATTTTTCTCCGGAAGTGTCCAGAGACCACTTTCGGAAAAAAATAACGGTGTGGTGAATAAATAACGGTCTCTGACCGCTTTCGTAACTATAATGGACAGTTGAACAAAAGAAACACAATTGATAACGATGAAAAGGAAAAGGCTACACGTATATACATGGATAGCGGGCTGTCGCACTGTTGAATAGTCGCCGATTGAAACCACAGGAAGTTGCATTTTGTCCTTCTTAATATGGATTCACTCTATTGTCAAAGTTAAAGGAATTTTGTATAACAATAGAATATCTGCGTAGAATATGTGCACCAGCAGGAGTATGCATTATTCCCCGCCATATTGAGAAGGACAAAAAACAACTTCCTGTTGTTTCAATCGGCGACCCAGGCCCGCTATCCATGTGTAGAGTTCAGTGGTTGGGCCGGTTGCAACACTTTTTCCCCAATTGATCATAGTAACTGACTATTTTAAGGTAACCACAGTACATTCCTTTTGAAAAGGTCTTTCACCCACGGGCCGATCTTCAGGAAGTCAAGCATTTGTGTCAAAAGTGGTGAATACGAACACAAATTATTTTGGACGTTTATGGGCATTTTTTTCACTTGGTCATCATTTTAAACTAAATAAAATAAAATAAGCCTAAATATGTGCAATCAAGAGGATAATATCGTCATGTGAGTGCAACAAAGTCGTAACTGACATTTTTGGTGAAATTGATTTTTTTTATATTATTATGAAAAAGGAGGTCATTACGCATAATTGTATATACATTTCAAGTGACAGTGTCAATTTATTGCAGAGTTATTTGGCTAAATAGGCCTATTTAGGTGTAGATACGACTTTGTTGCACTCAAAATTTAATTTATGTTGAGTGCAACAAAGTCGTAACTGGTAGATACGACTTTGTTGCACTACACAGAAAAGCTCACTACTAGAGCTGGTCTCTACTGCACATCTGTACTAGAGCTGGTCTCTCTCACCCTGACAAAGAAAGGCTTGTCCTTTTGAAACGTTGGTTTTTAATTCTATGTATTAAATTGTTTTCCCCCCATTGGATGTTGTGACACACTTTTTTGTATTTACTCTTAAAAAATGTAGTTACGACCTTTCACTCATTAGTACGCTCAATACTTAAATATTTTATAAAAGTAAATGAATACGTGGAATTTCACATATATTTCAAGTATAATGCTCAATTTATTGCAGAGTTATTGGGCTAAATAGGGCTATTTAGGTGTAGATACAACATTTTGTTGCACTAAAAATTGAATTTCTGTTGAGTGCAACTGGTAGATAAGACTTTGTTGCACTACACGGAAAATCATGTGTGTAGTTACGCCACTTTAATTAGCTAATTACTTCTCAATTAGTCGACTTATGTGGGAAATAAAATATTCGTAATATACTTTAAAAATACATTTTCATTGTGTGTTATAATTTTCTTCAATTGGAAACTCACAACTGAATGAAACACAAAAATGCTTCTCATGTAAAATCATTAAAATGTAGATAACGACTTTATTGCACTCACTTGACGCTAGATTCCATTGCTAAACCCCTTTAAAGGTTGGTGACCCGATCATGATCCTATTTTCCATATGATCCTGAGCTGAGAATTATAAGGTTCTAATTGACATTTTGGGTATTTGGGAGAAAATAATATATTTGAAATTTACATTTGCAAAGCGGAGCGACGATCGCAATATATTAAAAACTCATAGCGAGGCCGAAAAATATTTGTATCCTGCGATAACAAAAATTATCCAATATTATCATTATTATGTTTTCAGAATTTGTCTTGAACCCAAACTAGTAAAGCAGGCTTGTCCTGCTTATAATAACTAGATCCTATTATTAGTGAAAAGACAATATAGACACAAAGACCTGTCAAATCGAACCAGTAGACACCGGGAACCACCAATGTAATGAAAGACACCAGGAACCTCCAAAACATTAAAAACGGTAGACAGCAAGACCCAAAATCTGTACCCCCGCCAAATAAAATGCAACATCCCTAAACTACTTCAACCAATAGCCTCCCAGGAAAAACTCATGTCCTGGTCTTTTAAAACTCATGTCATGGTTTCAAAAACTCACAGTGTCAGGTGCATGCCTTTATTGTCCATTAATTAAGCTGTGTACAAAGATAGAGGAAGGAAGATTATCAAACCATAATAATGAGTTAATGAATATTAAATGAATTGGTTGTGCTGTTTTGATAGTTTTGAAATGTGCAAAATTGACCCTTAGTGACAGTGTGTGTTATTTTATATGATCGACCACATTTGGAGACGTTTTTGTTGGTAACATCAAAAAAGAAATATTTCCTGGGTTTTAAATTTCACTGGGGTAATGAGAAAATGTGAAACTTCTTCTGTTACCAAAATCTCAATTTTGATAGAGTAAAGTGGACGAGGGATCAAAAATATGAACTCTCCTTTTTGCATAGTTATTTCTAATTTTGTGACATTAGAAATCTATATCTCAAATTACATAATCTAAGACTATGAGCATTCAGGTATGTGGCATTCCTGTAATTCAAGGAAGAGAGATTTGCTAAATATATATACCTATACCATGTTTCACATGTATCACCATAATATTATATAGTTAAAGTATGTGTCTTTCAATTATTTTCCGTTCTTTCAGATAATCGGTTGGGAAGGGAAATGTACCTATATGTGTTTCGTGTTATCACCTTGAAGCAAATTGAATATAGAAGATAAATATTTAATAGCTATGTTTCAGTCATCTATTTGATCGTATTTATAATTGCTTATCATAAATGGGACAGCAGGTTTCATTCATTCATATTTACTTTGTTCGGCAAGTAATCATTCGGAGGGAAGCCTTTTCGATACCTAAACCGTGCATTGTGGGCAATTTGCAACAACCAGCAGGACTATAGACTATATGCACTGGCGTACCCGGGGGGGGGGGCTTTGGGGCTAAAGCCTTCCTCAAAGTTCTCAAGAAAAAAAAAGAAGGAAGAAAGAGGAAGGGAGAAAGAAAAAAGAGGAAAAGAGAAGGAGAAAAGAAAAAGGAGAAAAGCAGAGAGACTCGTTTCAAAATACATACGGCTTAGCAAGTGAACAAATGGATGATTTTATGGTACATTTATTTGATTTTTTTCATGCAAATGCGGATCAAAAGTGTCGGAAGAAGTACGCAAGGAAAGGCTTTTTCAGGTCTTGAAAACCCTAAAACCTCAGGAGCTTACTGGGGCTCTGCCCCCTGGACCCCCGCCGGGGGCCCTAAGGCGGGCCCCTGGACCCCACCCGTTAGTCGCTCCGCTAGCTTCGCTCTCATGGTTCGAACATCTTTAGTCCAGCCCCCTCAATAAAATTTCCTGGGCACGCCTATGATATGCCTTAATATGCCTTAATATTCCACCAAGGGAGGAATAGTTTATTGGTAGAACACCAGCGCTGTCACCTTTGGGGCTTACTTTTATCCGTTTTAAGATAAGTACTCCTGATATATCTCCCTCTGTAAAGGTGACTTAGTAGGGAAAATTCACCTTATGCAACTTTATCTAGATTAGTGTGTTCTGAGGTCTCTGGGCTTTGGACCAGACTTTGGCGAGTTAAACCTTCCCTCAGAGCATATTGCTGGAGTTGCTTGTAGCTTCATCTGTCTGAATGCCTTTGAGCTTCTGCTGAGCCAGATGCCATGATCTTGGTATTTGCACTTCTTTCTTGCATTATGCATTGGATAGGTTCGCCTCCATGGGGACTGTTAGCTCTATGATGAGCACTGTCTTTGTTTTGGTAGAAAGGATGGTGATATCTGGTCTCTTAGCTGTCTCGGTGATTTCTGGAGAGAACACTAGTGTTCCTGCCAGTCAGACAACACGTCATGCTTTGTGCCTTAGTACAAAGATCATGATTTCTTTACTCGTAATTTTCAAACCAATTGCCAGTGCCGAAGTTTGCGATATTTTCTGAAATAAAAGCTTAATTCCAAATATAAAACCATTTTGAATGGACTTGGTACAATGGTACAAATATCAGATGCCTCGTTATATGGGTTAAAGAGGTCAAGAAATAAATTAAAGGTTGATCCGGGGTCCCGGGGACGAGGCTCTTTGCGACCGGGTCATGGGGCTTTAATGTTTGTATATTTTGCCTAACATATCAGAAAATTACATTCCTTAAATTTCAAAATATATACTGTCCCCTAACAAACCGCGGATCTGATGGTTTTCAACAACTTCTGGCAAACTGAACATTGTCAAACTCTTGATAAGCTTTGTGGCTCCCTATGTGAAAAAAAAACACTGGTGTCCACCAAAATGACGAAACACCATACGAAATACAGAATTACTTCGGCATTATACGACAACAAATTTTATTGTATTACCATAAACCACAAGTCAATCCGATGTGTTCATTTCACACGCTAATGGAATACCGCCGAGTCGCAAAAGATTGTGCCTGGGTATTTTCCAACATTGTACCTGATTTGGTTTTAATTAATGTAGTTCTAGTAACTTGAGTGTAAAATGCAAATTGTCTATTTTTAAGTCAAACAGCCATATTAGTTGAGTGTCTATAGTTATCACGTGACCGTGGACAGCGTGAGGTCATTTCCCAGTGGATTTGTCTTCTATGAAGGTTAATGAACAAAATAAGAGAGGGTGCCCTTCGCGAAAGTGTGTGCGGAATCCAGAACGGGATAAAATCCATAATACACAGGCGCCACAAATGAAAAAAACAACAACAAAAACGCCGGGTCCCGACCGGACCGCGGAGTGTCATCTGCCGTCGCGGTTTTGAATGGGGCGAAGGTCGCACAACATGAGTTCAACCAAATGTCACCCCTACCAACCAAACCGCCCCTTCCTCCCCAAGTTACATCCTCGTAGCCTTACCGAACTCGTACGGCAGCATTATATTATACAGATTCCGAAGTTGATATGGGAAATAGCCACTACTTTTCCTGTAGGTGTAGTATAAAATGAGGGAATTAGCATATTAAAAACTTTAGAGGGCCGTGTATTTGTGGTATGGATACCATGATAGCCAATCCTGGAGTGGTTTGGCCATTCACAGTCCCCAATCAATAGTCAAAGCATAAAAACCCTAGAAGTTCAAAGAAAGCGCAAAACTAAATCCAGAATATTTTTTTCTTTGAAAGCAGGGAAAGCTGATTTTATATAGTGAAGATAAAAGTTCTGCATTGTAACACACACTGTGACTGAAGCCTTCTAAAAAAATTATGATATGTTTTATTGGTAGGTTTGCAATTTTTTAAAACCAATTTCCTTGCACGGTAAACAACACTATGCGTCACAATATATAAAATACAAAGTCTTTGGTCAACAACAATTTTGAATTGTAAATTTCTAATTAATTTCACTTACAAAGCAACCAAAGTGTTTGGCAAACAGTGCACTGTATCAAATATATATGGCTATTGTACTTAAACATGTTTAAGACACTGCACATTCAGTATTGACTGTACGGAACACCGTACCTTTATTTGTGATTGCCATCTTTCTTTCAGTCCAATCTCTTTTGTAATTGAAAGAAGAAATTTCCAAAGATTTTCCTGGATATTTCTGTCCCCGATTTTGAGTAATGGACGAAGTCCAAACAC
Organism: Ophioderma brevispina; assembly: GCA_023653785.1. Lineage (NCBI taxonomy): Eukaryota > Metazoa > Echinodermata > Ophiuroidea > Amphilepidida > Ophiodermatidae > Ophioderma > Ophioderma brevispina. The sequence goes on along the minus strand of JAMKCH010054814.1, from coordinate 13,465 downwards.
CGCCCATAACTCTACCATCAATTGGAATCTACTATCAGGGTAACATTTGACCACAGACACAACAACACACACCCCCCACACACAACCGCACACCCACACACCCACACACACCCACTCACACACACACACACACAACCACACAACCCACACACCCCCCCACACACACACACAGCACACACACACAGAACATACACCAGATTATCCCAATGTGCCTGCTTTCCTTCTGCAATTCTTGCAGACGACAAGACAAATGCTTTGTTGGTTTAAAAAGTAAACAATATGTTCGTTTTCTGTTACAAGGAAAAAACTGGATATTTGTACAACCAGCAATAACCACAAAACTCGCCAAATGTTCCAAAGGATCATGAGCAAAGGTCAAATCTTTAATATTCATTCGATTTTTTTTAAATTTCATCAAGTTTTTACCTTTGGGGGGGGGGCATAGGGATTCTAACAAAGTAAGTTGTACTTTTTTTTTATTTAGTTATCGAGATATATGCCAAACATCGACCCGCCTTGATCCGCCCGGCAGTTTAGGAATATGTTGAAGACATAAAAAGAGTTTTGTTGCAGTCTTTTAGGAAAATTTGTTGCAGTCTATAGGCAAGGATACCAATCAATATTACTAATGTCAATGACACCTAACAAGGTAGTGTCTGTACACATACACGCAACCACCTCGCCGGTAGTGCACTCAACCTTACTCTTTGTCACCTTTAAGACGCCTCAACCATGATCGCCCGGGGCCGCGTTTTCTTAGGCGAACCTTCGCCCCTGTGCCTTCGGCCGAGCGAGCGAGGCGTCTTTGCTTGCGCAAATAGGGATAGTCTTCTGTGCAAGCATAATAATTATGTCATCAAGTCTTATATGGGGCATACATATGGGGGCTTGTACCTACTAATTGATTTCTCCTGCCAATATTAGCTTTCAACTGAACCATTTATTTAACCACGAGACAAATGCACGGCAGTAACATAACAATGCTGCCAGACTGTGATACATTTTGTTTGGAATATGAAACCGCATGGTATTTAATTCGGCGCCGTAATTATATTGCCAATCAGTTCACATGAAGGTTACAGAAGATTTATCCCGAACAATAAAGGAAAACAAAACATACAATAAATGCGGAAAGGCTAATGTGCAAGAGACTCGCCGCTAAGAGGGCGCATAACCACCTCTTTACAGGGACTGACGGGGCACAGTGGGGAATAAAAAAAACGCAACAGCCGCCTCGATGACAGGCTAACTCAACCTGCGGCATTGTGTCCTTATTTGCAATTTTGTAGTAGCTTCTTCTTGCGTATGTTTTGTGTATTTATCCTGATAAAGAACCGTTTATAATCTTTCGAACAACAATCGGGTTGTTTGTTTTCCTGTTTAATTTTTTGTTATTGAGAATGTTGTAGACCCCTGTCTTGGTTTGATTGAAACTACTTGGTACTGTTGGTTGGTAAACATGAGTTGAAAATATCTTTCAACTAGAGCAGTCCAATTGGAAGGCTGAGCTTAGTTTGACACTCTAGAGAATGCCATCATCCGAGCAAACTATAAACGAGTAGGATTCTTTGTCTTTTTTTCGTTCTGTAATAATTTCTTTGTAGTGCACTATTGTGTGCTTTTCGTATGTTTTAACTGTTGTCATTTGTCAGAAGTCAAAGTGGCAATGCATTTGGCCCTGGTTTAAATTGTGTATGTTTTATCATTATATAATAATACCTGGGTATAATTGTTCGAAGAAAAAAATCAGATGAAAAAAACAGAGAAGAGACTGTATGCTTGGAACAGCTCCCGTGCGAATTGGGCGGATATTTGGCGCTGTTTATGATGACCTCACAGTGGTTTCTCATTTCACCCCAGGGCAGACCGACCGCCATTGACGATTGCGTCAAATTATTTATTCTGCCATCCCAATTACTCTGCAATATTTTCTGCCATCTCATACGTCATCGGACTTGACAGAAACATGGCACAGACTGGTTGGCTGTGGTGTCCCATCTGCATTATGGGGACCGTTGTTATTTCCCTTAGCTGTCAAAGCTCTGGTAATTTTCCAACGGCGGAAGCTCTAACTGAGTGTGTTTATGAAGGAACGTGAACATTAATTACCGTGGGAATCGCAGCTGTGTCACAGTCAGAGGCCTGGCCGGATCCGTGGCAAAACTGGTAACCACCGTGTTGCCGAACTCTGTTGAAAAGTCTCACTGTGGAGCTACTTGGGTGGGCGATATTTTCAATCTCCTCTCTCAACTGGCACCAATTTTTTTAACCAAATGCACTTAAAAAATGAGCACCAACTTTCCCCTTCAAATTTGATACTCAAATATAGTGCCCCTTCTGACTTCTCTTAAAGTGCCCATTGCCTGTCATGTGTAGCTCTGGCTTCAAGGCTCTGTCTTGTTCTCTGCGATTTCATTGGCAGTACATATCATGTCTTATTGTTGTTGTAATTTGGTGCTCTTTAATTCTTCTTCTTGGCCTTCTCTTTTAAAACCTTGTCCCGTCGTGTTTTTTCCTGTTTTTTTTTTCCCCTCTCCTGTCTCCCACACCAATGGTTACACTCATATTTATTATGCGGGTCAAATTGACCCAATCCGGTCACATTTGATCCAGATCGCTGGGAGTTGACCCAGACAGTGTCAAAACGACCCGGACTTCCGAGTCAAAAGCAATGACACGGATTTCGATTCAAGTTAAATGACCCAATGTGGGTCAAATTTGAACTGTTCAGAATGTCTTGAATTTGAACTCGATGGGGTGAAAAAATGACTAGGCATCCGAGTCATATTTTGACACGCATAAATAAGAAGTATAGCACACACCTTGCTAAATCTTTCTTTGTTCATATACTCAAAACTGTTTCAATTTGATTCCCTTGCGTGTTTTCGTACCTCGATGTCCTTTGGATACACATTACCTACGTGCTCTTGGCAGTAATTTGCTCCTTTTTTATGTGAAGCGCCTAAATGCCTCTGCATATTGAACGATAGTTGTCCAAAAATTCGATAAACCCCAGTTTTTATCGAAGATAACTAGGTTTTTCGCCGATATCCTAGATTATCATATTGGTGTTGTTGAAAAAACTAGGTTTTTCACAACAACCCAGTTTAAGAAACTTAGTGCCCCCTATGAGCATGATGAGAGAGTGTCCCTAGATCCCAGAGCACAATGTACGGAATAAACCCGTGACCTTGTAGAAGAGGCCATTGGGGTACAATCTTTTTCGCATGTATCGTTTTAGATGGCAAAGAATCTTCTCATCATATTCTCGATGAGGGTGTACTCAAGGCTCTGTTGTTTGGCCCTTTAAGTTTCACTATGTACTCCTCACCCTTGGAAAATAGAATCGATGCTCATGGAATAAGCAGAATGATTTATGCTCTTACTCACACAGGGTTTTATGCTATTTTTACAGGATGATGATAAATCATCTAAAATTTCAATTGGAACAGTGTGTCAGGGATATTAAAAAACCTGGTCTAACGCTAATCATCTTAAGTTAAATGAAGACAACAGAAGTTATCCATATCACATCTCGGTCTCGCTTCAGAATCCAAGAAGATTGTATTTCATCTGTGGTGTATTGGGGAATGCCGAAATCAAAACCATCTTTAAATGCACGCAATCTTGGTATTCTTTTTGAAAATGAATCTGAACTTATTCACATATCACATATTTGTCGTCTGCTTCTCATGCACTCTACAAAATCAGCAAAATTAGGGATTTTTTTTAATATTTTTAAAAAAATACTGTTAAACTTGTTCATGCATTTGGTACTTGCGTTTAAGATTCTTGTAATTCGCTTGCTTTATGGTCTTCCCGATGCCCAATTGGCCAAGCTGCAACGCATACAGAACTCTGCCGCAAGACTTGTTACAAAACTAACAAAACTCGGGATCATTCTCTTCTCCCATTCTCCGCGATCTACACTGGCTACCCTCAAATCTCGCATTATGTACAAGATTCTTCTTCTATATTACAAAAGCTCTACATGGACATTGGCAGCAGGCAAACGATTATCTCAAGAAACTCTTCATGAATACAAGCCCTACACGCGCTCTCCGCTCTATGTCGAATGTCGTCTCATACCCCATCAACCTCAACTCAGTCTTATGGTGGTCGTGCATTTTCTTTCTCTGCTGCAGCTGACTATGGAACAATCTTCCTTATGATATAAAAATCTCACAGACTGTTGACAAATTCAAACGCTCTGTTAAAACTTACTTGTTTAACCTTAACTAAGATATTCTATCTCTTATTCTCTTGTTGCCTTGGTACATGTACTTTAATTATTTTTTGTTTGTTGTTAACATGTTTGTGTTCATTCATTTTACAGTGTGTTTTTGCAGCGCATTGAGACTTAATTGTGTAATGCGCTATATAAGCATGGTTGTATTATTATTATTATTATTACAGTGGTGAAACGAATGATGCATTCAGCACTCAATGGAGAATACAATAGACAGATGGGTGGTAGGACACTCAGTCATACGGACAATGTATTGACACCGGTATCGGTTGATAAACCTAGTATATTAACCGAAATTGATAAACCTACTTTAAATTTATCTAATTGAAAAACTCCTTTTTTTTTGTTAAAAAATAGGTTTATCAAATCGATAATCCAAGATAGTCTGCGAAAACCTGGTTTATCATCGATAAACTGGGTTTGTGGAATTTTTTGAAAAATTTCGTTCCATATGCGCATAAGGCAACATATCATAGTGGAGCGGTTTGGACTACAAAGTTGTCGACAACCCCTCCCCTCGGTACAACAAAACGCAACCACTTCTATTCGAAAGATAGTAAAAAATAATTTAAAAAAATGATGGTTGTGGTCAAAAACTTTGGTGGCAGGGGTGTTTTGGGGTCAAAAAATCACGTTTTGAGCTAAAAACTTAAGAAAATCAAGATTTATTAATTTCTTAGCAAATCAAATTTTTAATCATGATGTAATACTATCAATCTCTGACATTTATATTATAGATTTCTGTTTTATCCAATATATAAAGGGTCTAGAATTTTAGCCCCAAAATCACCTTTTTTCCTTAAAAACATCCTTTTTATCCCATGTCACCACAACGAGTACTACCTGAACCCTTTACGCAATGAATAAATCCTATATCAATAACAAAAAGATACTATAAAAATAAGATTGTAATATTTTTACTTTAAAAAAATAATAATAATTTCGCTTAATTTGCAGCCCAAAATGCATTTTTCGGCCTAGAATCATCCCCGCCACCAAATATTTCAACCACAACGATCATTTTCTTAAATCTCATATATTTATCCTTCAAATAAAGGTGGTTGTGTTTTGTTGTACCGAGTGGAGGGGTAACTCGAAAGCTAGAGCACTTTTCAAAGCTCGGCCGCTCCGTTATCAAGATTGTTATTAGTAAAACCTTTAAACATAAAACACCCTTATTTCGCCTAAAGTATTGAATCTTGATTTTGAAATATGAAAAGTTATGCCAATAAGATACAGGGTGAGTTTAAAATGTAGCCGCGGCCGCATATAAGAAAGCTGCCATGCCTGCCATCCTGGTAATGCTTCCTCCAACAGTCCCCGGACTACTGTAGATGTCACCATGTTCCTGTCTATAGTGCATCCTCATTTTGTTGATTTTTTAGTTGGAATTGGATTGGTTTATCCTCCTTCACTTTGGTTTTGCACCCACCCTTGTTAATGACGTCACATGCACCACCCAGGTATAGCTTTAAGTAGCAGCAAGTGGATTATCATTCAAGATCTAAGATTCACAACAATTTCAACTTTTTTTAAATCGACCACGACATTCAAAGGCTACAGTTTTTTGTCAGGTATCCATTTTCAGCCCCGAACAAATTGAATACCGACTGTACCCTTGAGTATTTATATGCAGCGTGAGGCATTCAAAATGGATTAACATGTTTATTTCTTTGGCGCGGCATTCAAATGCTAAGCAGGGCATGTGATGAATGATAATGTAGATTTCTTAAGATTTAAATTAAATGTATATTTATAATGCTTTAATCTACTCTGTTTCAGTAGATTGACTATGAAAATTCAGAATTGACGTTACGGAAAACAGTGTTTAGTGGTGAGATTAGCGTCACTGGCGAGCAGTTACGGGCAGGGGATAGTTTCTAAGCAAAGTCCAACCTCTTAAGTCCGTCTCTAAGGAACTTAAGAGAGTCGCATTGTCATGATTGTGGAAAGAAAGACTCGCTATCATCCAAGTAACATCTATTGATATTGAACCCGGTGAGCATCTTCCACCTGGAGCTGGCTACTCATGGGCTGAATGGCAATGTCTCAACAGATTGGGAACCGGAACCGGCCGATCTAAGGTTTCCCTGAAAAAAAATGGGGCTACCTGGAAGCAGATCAGGATACTATATACACGTGGTTGTGGAACAGCACGACAGACACATAGACATCTCTTCGTCTACCCACAGGAGCGACGATGCACAGACAAGGACCTTGTCGAATTCAATAAAGCAGCTAGATCATCTTCTTTTTCTTCCTCCTCTTCTTCCTCCTCTTCCTTTTATCTTTAGTAGTTTAGATTTCACCAATTCATAGCAGCTTCATATAAAATCAATACTTGATTGCATTGCCATAAGAACTGAAACCGTTCACCATTGAAATGTAGAAACAAGGAAATTCCGGTAAATTCTTGTAATGTTTACGCAACATATAATGTGGACTATAGCGCATGCTCAGTGGAAACTTTATAAAGACTGATTTGAAACTTGCAGATCATTGTGCGAAGTATCCGGTTATATTATATAAATGCTAGTGTTATTGCATTGAATGTTAAATTACTACGACTTATTTTCAGTGTGGTTTTCAGGCATTGCGAACATTAATTGATAACGGTCATTCATACATGAAGAAAACAATATGATTACTCAACGTACACGCATATTGTTTGCGATCGTGTTTCTCAGACAGATAAGGCAGTCATTTACAGGTAGGTTTTACAATTTGAATGATTTAATTCTTGTAAGGCATAGCAGGTTGAGATCGTTATCTTATGAAATCTGGTGATTTAAATAAAGGGGTGTGTAAAATCAATTTATATTTTCCACTAAACTGACCATGTATACACCGTTAAAATGTTCATTAAAATAACGTTGTTTTAACTGGTCGCTGGGACTCATAACCCGTAAAACGACGGTTTTTTACAGTTATTTGACCGTTTGGAGTCCCGGCTGACAGTTTTTTTTTAAAGAAAATGTTTAACAGTGTATCTTTCATAATGTATAAGGAGACATGGATATGTATAATGGTTTATAACATATACAATGTCAAGTACATCTGTTTAGCCAATTTCATATTACCACGTTTCAAATTTTGAAATTTTAGATACCATTGATCTTGCCGTTCTTGATATCTTACAAAAGCAAATAAGTTTGGTATCTAATGATTCCATGCATGAATAATACTACACACAATCTTTTCTTGGGCCTTTTTTATTATTATATATCACTTTATTATTCAAACATGGACATTCAAAGTAGTCAAAACTATAAAGGAGAACAATAAACCCAGGACAGTCCCCATTACTGGCCATGCAGGACTCACAATACATATCATATATATAAAAAAAAATATTAAAAATTTAAAATCCAGATATGTTAAGTATGGAGCAAATTGCACTGATCCCATGACCTTTCCTCTTTAGCATGATAAATAACAAAGGAGGCAATAATGGAAAGTTTAGAAATTTGATCGCCGAAAACCTTGAAACGAGCGAAGGAGTTGAATGTCGTAAGAAGACTTTTCAATCTGAAAATATTATCATGAGAAATGAAACCACTGGAACCAATTTCAAGAGCAACAAAGGAGACCTGAAAATCATTATCTTGGATATCAGAAATGAGATAGGCATACATCACCTTAACTGGTGAGCCCTGTCAACACCATGCTCAAAAGGAACGGTCAATTCAACAATAAGAAGTTTCCTAAGGTTCTTTCAGAATATTACCAGGTCAGGAATGAGGTTGGTTGGTGTGCATATGGTAGGAATTGTGGTGTCACCGGCGAACCAGTTTCGTCAGGAATATCATGAAAATGGTGGCATTACTATCAGCGAGACCAGCTCGAGCGATGGAAACAATATATTTTAATACACTGTTGTGACGGTGCGAAACAGTGCGATTTTTGAGAACGTGCTTAAGGATCTCTTTGTTACAACAGTGGATACATTTATTAGAGAAGAATCGATATTTTCCAGGGCGGAAATAATGTTTTCTCTAAGGTAATCAAATACATCAGAAGACCGATTACGGAATGTAATAAGAGAACCAAGGAACTTGTGTGGTTCATTTTCAACTGTAGGTACCTCGTCACCCGCTATATCAAATAAGATGGAAGTGGGGGATCCAGCAGACAGAGGTAACGACCTACATTTGGTGGGCTGCAGTTTGAGAGACATTGAAGTAGAATGTTTGGTAATGCGATTGATAAGCCGCTGATGCGTTTTCTTGTGTCTAGTAATTAGACAAAAATCATCGGCAAAGGGGGTGGTGATAAATTTAGTACCATTCAGGTCGTAACCCAAATTAGAATTGGCAACGAGGTCCCTGACAATCGGATCAAAACAAAGGATGAAAATCAACGGGGAAAGGTTATGATCGGTGCATCCACTGATGCCTTTCAAAAAAGCTTTTTGAAATTTTATGAATAAAAACAAATTTACTACGAGTCCATGAGGATGGCGGAGATACAGAATGTAATAGTTTATTAAATTAAGTTGCCAGGAAATGATGTGTACACGGTCCCTTTTTTAATAATCCGGGCCCGTACATAATACCGTCAAGCCCAGGTAACAATCCTACGGATGTCAATTGGCCTAACTGGGTCGAGATTGAAATCGGTGACAGACGAGTGTCCGGCACGCTAACAGGTGGGAACAAATTCATAAGTTGGGCACTGTACGTTTTGCGCCAAGAACCACCAATATGAATCTCTAACTCCAACCACCATTTTCTTTTTTAAAGACAGCTACTGCAACAGATATGAACATATGAATGTTTTCATTGGTAATAAGAGCTAATAAACATGTATTTCAGTTATGAATTATGAATGTATGATCAACAAACTCTTCGTATTGTCCAAATTAGACTCAACCGTATCGCACCCCGGGATCGCACCCGTGATAGACGAACACCTCATACCAGAACAAGCATGTTTCCGGCCAGGCAACTCAACAACTAGCCAAGTTTACACGTTAAGTACTCAACCTAACTCAAACCATCAAGGTGGTGTGAGAAAGGGCTGGTGAACCGGAGGTTACTGTTAATCACAGATGCCTACCTCCAGAAGATTTTGGAAATCAATCAAAAGGCTATATTCGCCAGCTGACTGGGCCAATCAAAGGGGACTCAACAAGGATTTCATTTTCAGCTAGGGAGCGAAGATATGATTGTCGATGCGTAAAGCTCAAGAATGGGTATACAATAAGTGAGCGATGAGTGCACATCATAGATGTTTGCATTATATACCCAACGACCAACCTAGGAGGCAGGAACTGTGTCGTTTTATCTATGCTGACGATCTTGGATAGTTGCACACGATGGCAGACTAACAGTTGTGAAGAGCGGAGAGACTCTCCAAAAGCTTTGGATGAACTCACTCCTTAACTACGGTGAAAACACCTAGTGAAACCATCCAAGGACAAGGTGTGTGTTTCCATTACGAGCCGTGAAGCCCAAATAACGCCCTGGAAGCCACGTTATAACCCTATTTCCTAGGAGCTCGTTGCTAATGTATATTGGAGCCAATATTGGTTTCAATTGGGCACTGTGATATCGGCTTCGTATCGCATCTTGACTGGTTTTCATATGGGCGGCGCCATCATTAATTCGCAACGCCCAACAGGCCAATACTTCGAGCCAATTTTGGGGATACGTTGGGCCCAATATTGGCTTACGGCTAATTGTTTGCCTCCCCAATCGCCCAGGGGGTGAGACAACCAATCAAAAACATACAGAACATACGCTACAATCGTTTCCAGGCAGGTGGGGGGAGCAGAACACTAAGAGCGGCAAAAAGAGGGGAGAAGAGAGAAGGACATGGCAGAGAAAAAACGAGAACGAGGTGACTAGCTCAAAATTATGTAATTAATTTTTAAATAAAAGCAGGGTGTGATCGGAAAATTATATTTTATTTGCAAATATAAAAAATATTGATAAGTCCCCATATTGGTTCAATATCTATACCAAGAATTGGCCCATATTGTGTTGCCAACTTTGGCCCGGGCCCAATATTGGTCCAATGTGGGCCGTTGAGCCAACTAATATTGGGGCGATAACTGTAGCCAATTATGGTGTCCGATATTGAGTAAAAGATTGGCCTATATTGGCACAATATTCTCCATGTTATCTGGGATTTTGGACCGCACTCTTTTCTATAGAACAACATCAAGAAGACAGAAGACGAAGAATCACAAAAATTGTTCACCAATAATATCTTGATCCAGATGGGGTGCACGCCCCAATACCCTAAGATCGCGGGCACTTGCCCTGTGCTACCATGTGCAGAGTATGCTTGCCCTGTATGGGAAAGATCAACCCATGCCAAGAAGCTTGATTCGGCATTAAATGCCTCCTGCCGGCTTATCAGAGGATGTCTTCGTCCAACACCAACGGAGAACTTATACATCCTAGCAGGAATTGATCCACCAGACATCCGTCGTAGTGTAGCGAGCATGCAAGAGCGTAGCTGCCAAGTATCTAATGTGAAACACCCTATGTCTGGGCAGAGACCTGCTGCCAACCGCCTTAAATCCAGAGAGAGTTTCTTAAACAAATTCCAACCTCTTGAATCAGTCTCTAAGGAGTATAAGAGAGTCGCATTGTGGAAAGAAAGACTTGCTGTCAACCAAGTAACATATGTTGATATTGAACCTGGTGAGCATCTTCCACCTGGAGCTGACTCCTCATGGGCTGAATGGCGATGCCTCAACAGATTGAGAACCAGAACTGGCCGATCTAAAGTTTTCTTGCAGAAGTGGGGCTACCTGGAAGCAGATCAAGACACTAGCTGTGGTTGTGGAACAGCACCACAGACTATGGAACATCTCTTGGTCTGCCCACTGTTGGAGCAACAACGCACAAACAAGGATCTTGCGGAATTCAGTGAAGCATCCAGAACTTGTACCCATCTCTGGTTGGATCATATTTGAGAATCACTGTGTTTGGACACGATAGGAAGAACATACAAAATTCAGAACTTTCCGTCAAAATTTCATTTTATGTGTTAAACTAATGACGACGTGTAAGGGTGGTATTTCGTGGTCGTCATAAACTGAATTATAGTGTTTTTCGTGCACGAGCCTCATGGTCGTGGTTATTTTGACAAATCACAAAGCAGCTTCTATATTTAGGTAGACAGACCCAGATGATAGTATAATTATCACCGGATACCTGTTTATATAAACACACGCTGCCAAGCACCATATAATCTGAACAATCTGTGAGGTAGTATTCCTGTATGTTTAGAAGTTGGTTCAATCACCTCTTTGAGTGACGTACTTCTTCCGGTATCAAACTAGAGAGTCGTATGGCATGATGTAGAATTCAAACGGCTATTTGTCCACTCGTGAGTTGAGAATTACAAGGAAAACCTAAACAATTATACATCATTTTGAAGCTTAACAACTGCAAATTTTAAAAGTATTATTATCTCCCAAAAAACAACAAAATGTCGGTTACAACCTTGTAATTCTCAACTCACGTATTGTTTCCGCACTAGTACCCAATAGCTTCGTCTAGGTCACAGATTATTTCGTATAATGTTAACGTGCAGTCTAGAACACTAAGTTATGGGGAGTCCCAGTTTCCTTACACCTGATGTCACGAAATACACTGTCCGTGTGACTAAAGGCTGACTCAGAGATTTTGGAAATCTTTTTTTTTTTTTTGTGTGTGTGGTCATTTAAAATAGTCATCTAGAACTAAAGATAGTCACCTAAAATGCTAAATTTCAAAGTTAGAGATGAATCGGATTTTCCGTTTTCGTGTAGTAAACATTTATGTACAGTATGACAGTGCCATAGGATACCTTGTACAGTATTACAAAATTTCCGGATCCGGAATTTTTGAACAAAGTCGTGATTTTCTATATGAAGGACTTCGATTTAAGCTTAGCTCTTTCACACAGTGATTAGTATATGGACAAGCATTGTGAATATGCAAAAAACACGATTTGTTTGAAAATTGAGTGCGCCCTCATCGGGAAATCTCTGAGTCAGCCTTAAGTGTCCCGACGCCCATCTATCTATTGTGTTCTCCATTGAGTGCTGTACACATCATTTGTTCAGCGTAGAATCATTAAAAATCCGTAACTATCGTGTATGTCATAAACCACACTCCCAGGATTGTTGCAAAACTCGAGTTTAAATGTTCAAGCTTCCCAGCCGCATAAAATATCGTAATGCCGTTTACATATGATGAATGGAAAACTATAACAAACCTGATTCTGAAGGTTGACATCACTCATTTGATCATATTGTATATATTTACATGGAAAGCTCGCGATTATGAACCAAGTTTTACATCACTCTAAACGTCAAAATATCTCCGGTGTCCAAAAGCTGATTAAAAAAAAAATCATAGAGAGCTTACGGTGTCATAAATTTCAATCAAGGGAATACAAGACCTTCCCTTCCCTAATGATAATCCACCCGAAGACGAATACGAATACGGATTCGTTATTGTAAAGTTCGAGCAGCTTAATATATTTTCAATGATGGTACGTGAAACTGTGGTTTACCAATGTCCTACCACATATGTGGCTGGACCGTCACACTGTATATTGTGTGTGTGCAACTACATAATTATGATAAAGTATATGTACACAGCCGTTTCCCCTTATCTTGTAAACAATTGTTGAAAATCCGCAAAGGTACACAAGGAGGACACTTTAGGTATCTAGCAACATCCGTGATAGGGTGAAAGTGAAAGAAGAGCGGACAGGAGTTCCATGAATTGCAGGGGGAAAAGAAAAGAAAAAAATAAACACAACAAATGACAGAAAAAAACCAGGACATTATAAATTGGATTGAAAAGATAAATATGTTAAAACAATATACAAAATCCTCTTCAGACGGAACTCATACACACTCGGTAGCTGTAATAACAACCATGCATTGAAATTTGTCCTGTTACAAGTATGACCAGGAAACAGTGTGTACATCATCAAAGTATTATGCTAACAAGAGTAGGGTTTCTTGCATGTTAACTCATATAAATATATATACATGATCTTTTAATTAATCAAAATTCGTCTTTATGGCCAACAGTGACCTCTCATATCACTGCATTTATCATTTCAGGAATTTAAATTGTAGTAGAATTTGCAAGCATATACCACAGCCTGGTAATTAATAAGTTGATAAATAGAAATTATTTTGCATTAAGATGAAGGTGAACATGATCAGATATATGTAGGGTCGTGTGCGTACAGAAAAGA